>JAJHSJ010002467.1:0-70559 GCA_021015155.1 Magnolia officinalis
AAACCAAACATGTATGTAACCTGACTTAGTAATTATTCTTTTACTTTTGAATATATTGTTTGTGTTTCCATGTCTTATTACAATTTTAAATTATATGAATATACTTGCAGCAATTCAGTTAAACAACATATAGATTATGACCCCGTACAAATAAAACCTATTATGTGCACTTGTTTTTTATGATGTTTTTATTTATAAGTGTGTATTGATGCCTTTTTTAACAATATATGACTAAAGTTTCATTGAAAATTTCAACTAATTTCCCAACATTTCTCCATGTTTCCAACAATAGTGATATATTATATATGCGATACAAGTGAGATATATCTCATCTGATAACTGATACATATCCGTATTACAAGGTTACAATATGTAATGCAATACCGATATTTTGAGCACAGATCACAGGACTCTTTAAATACTAAAATGGCTGAGAAATAGCAAAAACATAATTTACGAACTGAAGGAAAAGATCATTGGCATTTGTTTTTTAGTCATCATATCATTTAAAACGGCCATCCCACTTTGATCATTTCTTGTAAGCTGATTATTGCAACTTAATTTAATTGAACATCCAGAACATGTCCTAATTTGCTCATTATAAGTTTCGCTTTTTTTTTTTTTTTTTAATAAAACGTGAACCTTGGGCTTCTTGAATGACTTCTTGGGTATCTTCTTGCACCGGAGTATGCCATGCGTGGGCATCTGACAGAAAGGCTGATGTGTTCGGATTTGGGGTTGTCGCACTTGAGATTCTTAGCGGAAGGCCAAATACAGATACAGGCTTGGATCAAGATAAGATATATCTCCTCGAATGGGTACGGCATTTTAATCACCTTATAGGAATCAGTCTATAGGCTAGTAATTAATTCGATTCTTTCATCAGGATACACATGTTATGGGCACATATACAAACACGCACGCGCAGTTTGTCGAGACTCGTTATCTTGCTCAGTGTTGCAGGTTCCTGCTATTAGCTTTCATTGGTTATGATTCAAATGATGATCACTGAGGTTGCGTTTGGAGCACCATTGATTCGAATCACAATTATGAATGAAATAAAGTGGAAATAACGAAATAGTAATTTCCTTCCCACCGTATTGAAGTTTTGGGAATGAAATCACAATTGTGTTACATTCAAGTTGGACTACAAAGATTTGTAATCGCAATTTGAGGGGCTACTTCCTGGATGTGGACTCTGGGAAACGTCAATTAACTTTCGTCGTTTTGCCATTTTGATTAAACTGATGCCTGCAGTTCAATTCACTTGTGCATCCAAACGCAACCTAAGAAGAATGAAACATGTAAATGGGCCAAACACAAGCATCCTAAGTGTGCCTACATGGGATATATGTGTGCAAGAGCTGGGTAATCAATCAAGTGGGTCCCATGGAAACTGTTTCCAATGTAGAGCGGGTCGCAGACAGTTTCATGGCAAAGATGGACCAGAGAAGGCCTGATCGGAGGCAGATATGATTTGGACCGTCAGAACCTTAAAACAATCGTATCTCGCAAACCAGGATGAGTTTATTGATGTATCACATATGTTTTTGGGGTAGAAGAAGCTACTTTAGCCAACCAACCCTGCCATGCCAGATTTGCGAGATTCCATCAGATCGACAGTCAAAAGTCTATTTTATTTTCGTTTTTACAATAAATAGTAAGTTTTAGTTTGAGTATAACTTTTTATCCTTTGAGTTGTAGGAGTTGTGCCCAACATGAAAAGGGCTTAGAAAATTTAGGGGAATAACGTGGTTAGTCCAAATTGGACACTTACTATTTTTGGCCGAAAACTATGAAGTCTAGTAGGAATGGTGACTGTATATAAATAGTAAGTTTACTATTTGTGGTAAGTCACGTTTTTAGGGAGCTCGAGTCTAAAACTTTGTCCTATGTTTGAGGCCATTGTTTAAAGGATTGTAATTTTTATTTTATTTTTTTATCATCCATCAATTTATTTCAAATTTATTAGAAAATATTTCTATTTTTATTGCTCGTGAATATGACGAAGCTCTATAAGGAGTCTAGAGAGCACCGTGGATTCGGAGTAGTTATTCCCCGAGGAAGACGGTGATCAACCTCATCACGTCCTTCCCTGCGTCAGTTTCCTAGCCTTAAAATATAAGGCCAGCTGACTTTTCAGGTGGACCACAAAGATAGCTAATGGATTAAATTAAATGGACAAGTGGCCTACCTAGTCAGTGGACCAGCCAGAATTTTTGGGCTAGGCTACATCCACTGCAGGACGTGCCTAATGAACAGCCCATATCTCACACACATGTGAGATATAGGCATATGTGGGGTGTTTCTATTTGGCATTTGCAGATGCACATCTAAAAGTAGCATTGCTTCAATCACAAAATAATGAACTTTCTTCACAATTCATTCTACTAAGTGATCACAATCTATCTTTCAATGATGGATTTGTATTATTACTTTTTCACTCAATGTATTAATAATACCTCATCATTCCATAATTTCTTAGGCTTGGACTCTACACGAAGCTAACCGTCCATTGGAACTGATCGATCCGACATTGTCCGAATTTGACAACGGAGAAGCGCTAAGAATGATTGGAGTAGCTCTTTTGTGCACTCAAACATCTCCGGTGCTACGCCCGCCCATGTCCCGTGTGGTGGCCATGCTCTCAGGCGACGTTGAAGTAAGCAGTGTCATATCGCGGCCCAGCTACTTAACTTTGTGGCAATTCGATGACTTAACCAACTCCCTGAGCGACTATATGTCAAGAGGGTCTATGGGAATAACAACGGAAGGCCAATGTGACATATTGAACAATTCGAGCTGGTCTACTCCTGGGGAATGCTCGCCTGGGCCCACTCAGCCATTTTTGCAATAGATCATTGGAGAAAGACAGGGCTGATGGACTTTTCTAAGCTGTGCATGCATTTCTTCGAGTTATCCTCTCACTGCTATGAATTCGTGTTCTTATCTTTTATTTGGAAGTTGAATGAATCTTATCAGGCAGTATGATATTTCATGGTTCAAAACGCTGAAACTCGACTCGAACCGATTCCTCTGGTCGGATGACTCTACGACTCAGTCGAATCTTAATTAATAGTGTTAGAAAAATTTGATTGGATACAAACCGAAAATAAAATATAAAATATATTGAAAAAGAACAATTTCACTAGGCTGAATCACGTAAAAATACGCTGTCCTTAAAGCGTGATTCGTCCCCTTATCACTGCTGGTGGGTTACAGACGAATTGCTTCCAGGATAAGACAAGCCTTATCTGGATCCAGCGTGCAGCAATCACGATAGGTCCACTGAGGAACAGTTTTAACGCAATAGATTTCTTCTGGCAGATTAAGACGGTAGAGATGATCACAATATTCTAACAATGGAGCTAAGGACTGTTTTGTTTGATGAGAGAGATGGTGTGTTGAGATGATGAAATCGGACTGGAATGGTCCAGTTTATATAGGCCTCTGGTTTAGACCCGTTGCTGTGTGGTATTCAATGGTCCAGAACGTTTGAAAAACGTTTCTGGCCGTTGTCCATTAATCCCAGACGTTTCTGGTCGTTAGATCAAAAGATCTGACCGTTGGATCATCCTGGCCCGTCCGTTTTCGGACCGTTTGGCTTTCAAGGCAGAGAGCTGTTTTTAGAAACGGCTGGACGTTTCGGATTCTAGATCCGACCGTTCTCAGTCACCTATAAAACCAGGCTCTTTCGGATTTTCAGATCCACACCGCCCTAAGGCTCTGACCAGACCCATCGCACTAGACCCATCGCACCGCGATCGCACCGACTCGCGCCGGTTCGCGTAAGGTCGCGAGGGAGCGACTCCTCTGCGACACGATGCGGACGTGCGAGTGCAAAGTGCGCCATCTAGCGCCACTACAGCCACACTGCCCACTGCCACGCCCTCGCCTCCCCCACGGCCCTCGCCCACGCCCGTGCCCGTCCCGAGCCCGAGCCCGAGCCGAGCCCTCGCCCGCGCTCGCTCGCGCGGCGTGCGTGCGTGTGTTCCAGTGCTTCGCACTGGAACACGCAACTCTTATTTCATCTCCTCCAAAAAGCTCCAAGTAAGAATACCCTTCTCAACATCTCATATAAACCACAAAATTATTTCAACCATTTCCGATGTGGGATAAAGCACACACCGCACTTTTAGATTTGAAATTTTCGGAAAAAAGCGTTTTGGCGGCAAAATCCTGAAATTTTGAAAATTTTGAATTTTCTTTTTATTTTTTCAAAAACCACTAAATTTCAACAATCCCCCACTGGTTTTTTAAACAATAAAACTCTACCAGAATAATAACAGTTATTATGCATAAAGAAAGATATCTTGCGATTTTAATCTTTCCTTAGTGTAAGTACTTTAAAGTTATTTCGAAATTCCTGGTTGCCGCAGCATTGAACCAGTTATTCCTATATGATATAACCGAAAATACCACACACATAATAGCTCCTGCGTTAAGTGTTCCTTTATAATCTCGCTTAGCACTTTTAATGGCCATGTGCTTATCCTGTTTCATGAACGATCCCGAGATAACTCTAAGTCTCATGAGAAGCGGCACCACTTCTACGTTCACATAGGTGAAATCCTTCCAGTGTTTCCGTTAAAACACTTGTCCTGTTTGACTGGACTTCATTAAGAGTTTAATACTCATCCCTCTTTTATAACGGCCAGTACTATCATCTTGGATGAGGTTGTTGATTTATTTAGTGCTGAAACTTTTCACTTATCAGTGAATTGTTGTTACCCATTAAACCCAAAAATTAGAGATTTTCTAATTTAGGGTTGGGTTTCTTTCACTGGTGAAACTTTGAGTAAAGAGTTTCAACCCCATCCCTCTAGATGTTGTCCTTACTACCTCTCTCGTTAGAGGTTTAGTAAAAGGATCAGCCAAGTTATTACTTGACTTTACATATGAGATCGCAATGATTCCATCTTGAATCAATTGCCTTACATAGTCATGTCTCAAACTTATGTGTCTGGACTTTCCATTATAGGTACCGCTATAGGCTCTCGCTAGAGTGGCTTCACTATCACAATGAAGTGAAACAGCCGGTATAGGCTTCGCATAGAATGGGATTTCTAATAGAAGATCCCTTAACCACTCAGCCTCTTTGCCTGTAGCAGCTAAAGCTATGAATTCAGATTCCATAGTTGAGTGCGTTATGCAAGTTTGTTTCTTGGATCCCCAAGATACAGCTGCACCTCCTAGGGTGAATATCCACCCTGTAGTGGACTTGTTGTCCCCTGCACTCGATATCCAACTTGCATCGGTATATCCTTCTAATACTGCTGGAAATTCTGAATAAAATAGCCCTAGTTCTTTGGTTTCTTTAAGATAACCTAGAACTCTATTTATTGCTTTCCAGTGTTCAACACTTGGATTACTCGTAAACCTACTTAGTTTACTAACAGCATATGCTATATCCGGTCTTGTGCATTGCATTGCATACATAAGACTGCCTATAGCACTAGCATACTCTAGTTGTGCAACTGCTCTTCCACTGTTTTCTTTTAACTTGATACTTGGATCGAACGGGGTCTTTGCCTCTTTAATTTTCAAGTGGTTAAACTTGTTTATTATTTTCTCAATATAATGAGACTGGCATAATGCAAAACCCCCACTATGTTTTTTAACTTTGATACCTAATATGGTATCCACTTGTCCAAGATCCTTCATTTTGAAAACTGAAGAGAGAAACTTTTTGGTTTCAGTTACACCTTCCATTTTATTACTGATTATTAACATATCATCTACATACAAGCATATGATTACAATATAATCATTACATACTTTTGAATATATGCATTTATCAGCAATATTATGTTCAAAACCATAAGACAGAACTTTAGAATCAAATTTATCATGCCACTGTTTTGTGCTTGCTTTAATCCATACAAAGACTTAACTAGTCTACATACTTTTCTTTCATTTCCTGGTAGAACAAACCCTTCTGGTTGCTCCATGTAAACCTCCTCATCGAGATCACCATTCAGGAATGCTGTCTTCACGTCCATTTGATGGATATGAAGATGATGTATAGATGCAAGAGCAAATAAGATCCTAATCGATGTTATTCGAGCTACTGGTGAATAAGTGTCAAAATAATCGATTCCTTCTTTCTGTCGGAAACCCTTAGCAACTAATCTTGCCTTAAAGGTTTGAATTGTTCCATCTGTGTGATATTTTTTCTTAAATACCCACTTACAACCTATTGGTTTAGAACCTGGAGGTAGATCTACCAATTCCCATGTTTGGTTAGATATTATTGAATCCATTTCATCATTAATAGCTTCTTTCCAAAAAGCGGAGTCTCTAGAAGTCATAGCTTCTCTAAAGGTTTTAGGTTCATCTTCTATGGTTAAAACCATAGGTATTTTTCTAATCACCTTCTCTCTATCACCCTCTACTAGATGAAAAGAGAGTCGTTGAGAGTCTATTTGATCAGGATCAAGACTCTTTTCTACTCTTGCTCTTTGACTCCTACGAGGTTCACTAGGAGCTTTCTCTTCTATTTGTGTTTCTTTTATAATTCCATTTGGAGATTGAATCTCAGCATTCTTTTTCTCCGTGAATACAGAATTCTCAAAGAACTCTACGTCTCTAGACTCTATGATTACATTGGTGTCTAAGTCTAGAAGTCTATAGGCTTTACTATGTTGTGCATATCCTACAAGGACGCACTTGATAGCTCTTGGTCCTAACTTAGTTCTTTTAGGTTCTGGAGTTCTGCAGTATGCAAGACACCCCCACACTCTAAGATACCCAATGTTTGGTTTTCTTCCTTTCCATATTTCGTATGGAGAGGTCTTGGTTTTCTTAGATGGAATTCGGTTTAAAACATGACAAGCGGCTAACAATGCTTCTCCCCATAGGTTTAATGACAACTGTGCTTGTATTAGCATTGAGTTGACCATTTCTACTAAAGTCCTATTTTTCCTTTCTGCTACACCATTTTGTTGTGGTGTATAAGGTGCTGTACACTGATGTATTATGCCGTGTTCTTCACAATAGTTAGAAAATTCATTAGAGAAATATTCTCCACCTCGATCACTACGAAGGATTTTAATATTTTTATCTAATTGATTTTCTACTTCGGATTTATAGATCTTGAATGCATTATATGCTTCATCTTTTGATTTCAACAGATACACATATACATATCTTGAACAATCATCTATAAATGTTATAAAGTACCTTTTCCCTCCACGGGTAAGAACGCCATTTAGTTCACATATGTCAGTATGCACTAGGTCTAAATTTGAGATGATCTTTCAACGCTAGGGAAAGGTTTCTTGATTATTTTAGACCGTATGCATACTTCACATTTATCTTTGTCACTATCATTGCATGATATTAGACCGTTCTTAGCCATGAGCTTTAGGGTACTGTAGCCAATCTGAGCTAGTCTACCATGCCATAGTGTTACAGACTCAATCATGTAAGCAGAAGAATTATTTTCATTCAGAGATAATTTGATCATCCCATTACAAGCATAACCCTTACCCACAAAGTTTCCATTCTTAGACAAGATCAGCTTGCCTGATTCAAACACAACCCTAATCCCAGGTTTGCTTAAGAGATCCCCTGAGACAAGATTCCTCCTTATGTCTGGGACATGCAGTACGTTGGTCAGAATTACCTTCTTTCCAGAGGTAAAGAGTAATTCCACGGTTCCTTTGCTTGCAACTTTCGATCGTCCTTCATTTCCCATTTGAACCTCTTGACCATTGGTCTCATCTCCATAGGTTTTGAAGGCAGATCGATCGTTGCATACATGGACTGTGGCACCTGTATCATACTACCAACCAGGAATTTTCTCTTGAACTAGGTTCACTTCTGTGACCATAGCTATGATTTCATCATCTACTGCATTAGCCTCTTTCTTAGGCTTTTTCCGGTCCCTACAGACTCGGGCGAAATGCCCGGTCTTGCCGCAGACATAGCAAGCTCCCTTAGGTTTGTCGTTTTTCTTCTTTTGGGTTTTCTTGAATTTCCCTTGATCTTTGTTAGGTTTAAGGGAATCAGCTTTCTCATAAGTATTATTTTGGGATGGCCTTTCTACTACATTCACCTTGGAAGAGGATGCACCATTAGCGTCATCCTTTTTGTCTCGGTTACGGGATTCTTCTTCAATACGAAGATGCTTCTAGATTTGTTCTAGGGTGAACTGTTCAGATTTATGCAGTAGTTTCTTCATGTAGTCTTTCCAGCTCGGAGGCAATTTTGCGATTATAGCTCCGACTTGAAAGGATTCAAGAAGATCGATTTTTATTGCTTTTATTTTATTAACAATAAGCTGTAATTCTTAGATTTGGGCAAGCAGCGGTAGATTGTCTACCATCGTGAAGTCGAAATACCTGGCAATTAGAAATTTCTGTGTACCTTCCTCTTCAGCCTTGTATTTGTATTCCAGCGCGCTCCAAATCTCTTTCGCTGACGTGGTCCCCGTGTACAAATCGTACAACCATCAGAGAGAGCGTTTAGGATGTGACCACGACACAGCAGTTCATCTTCTTGTCGCTTGATCCTAGCAGCCACTTGTTCTGGAGTGTCAGTGTCCTTTGCTTCAGGCAGAGGCTGGAGATTCGGATCCAGGATGTAGAATATCTTCACAGCGGTCAGCAGGAATTTCAGTTTGTCCTGCCATCTAGTGAAATTTGAACCATCGAATCGGTCCAATCGGATCAGATCTTGGTTCATCAGTTTGATTGATGCAACACTTTCGGTGTCCATGATCACGCTTTAAGATTGTTACAAAAATTTGATTGGATACACCGAAAATATAAAAATAATAATTGAAAAAGAACAATTTCACTAGGCTGAATCACGTATAAAATACGCTGTCCTTAAAGCGTGATTCGTCCCCTTATCACTGCTGGTGGGTTACAGACGAATTGCTTCCAGGATAAGACAAGCCTTATCTGGATCCAACGTGCAGCAATCACGATAGGTCCACTAAGGAACAGTTTTAACGCAATAGATTTCTTCTGGCAGATTAAGACGGTAGAGATGATCACAATATTCTAACAATGGAGCTAAGGACTGTTTCTGATTTGATGAGAGAGATGGTGTGTTGAGATCATGAAATCGGACTGGAATGGTCCAGTTTATATAGGCCTCTGGTTTAGACCCGTTGCTGTGTGGTATTCAATGGTCCAAAGTGAAAGTGCGTCATCTAGCGCCACTACAGCCACACTGCCTCACTGCCCACGCCCTCGCCCCTCGCCCACTCCCCACCCCCGCCCCGTGCCCGTGCCCGTGCCCGCCCGAGCCCGAGCCCGAGCGCGAGCGCGCACGCGCGTGCGTGCGTGCGTGTGTTCCAGTGCTTCGCACTGGAACACGCAACCCTTATTTCATCTCCTCCAAAAAGCTCCAAGTAAGAATACCCTTCTCAACATCTCATATAAACCACAAAATTATTTCAACCATTTCCGATGTGGGATAAAGCACACACCGCACTTTTAGATTTGAAATTTTCGGAAAAAGCGTTTTGGCGGCAAAATCCCGAAATTTTGAAAATTTTGAATTTTCTTTTTATTTTTTCAAAAAACCACTAAATTTCAACAGATAGTAGTAAATTTTTTTCATTATTAAATAATACAAGTATCCAAAGAAAATTGCAAGCGCATTAGTATTCCATCAGTTAAGAACCTTGCTTCTGTTGAAGGAGTTGACTGGCGAGTGATTCGACTTGACTCAGTATGAATTATGTCAACTTGACCGAGTCTACTATTGTACTCGACAAGTTTTTAAAAACTCAAACAAGTGAGACTCAATAAAAAGTTTCCGGCTGACTTGGCTTGTTTTCTCAACGAGCCCCGTTAACACAGTTGATTTTGGAGTCAACTCCACGAGTTTTAAACTATGATATTGTTGGAAGATTTTGTTGAATAAACTATTTAAAATCAAAAAGAAAAAAGAAAAAAAAAAAAAAAGAAGATAGAAAATTTATAGAGTTGAGTCAAGGCATGAAGTGAGGGACTCGGCTTGAAATCTAATCTCCCCTTGGCCAGCGTCCCAAGTGTAACGGATTTTCAGGACAATCAACCTCCAGGATACAACAACTATAATTCGGTCCCAGCGGTGAACTCATTATACATGGGTTCGAACTACTTGCAGTTTTACCTGAAAGTGCTGAGAGGTAACTCAGTGATGACTGATGAAGTCAGCAACCAAAACTGTAAGCCAAAAAAGGAACAGAGAGAGTTTTCACAAGAGCATAGTATTTTTGTGGTTTTTGAAAATGGAATGGAAGATATATTAGCCAAATCCATAATTCAGGTGGTGGTCCAACTGAGTGGAAACAGTGATGGGGACGTTGACTACTCAAATTGTTTCACTTAGTATGGCCCACATAAATCACATATAGGCCTAATTTTTTGTAACCATGCATAACATTTTATGAGGCAACTAATGGTTGGAGTAGATTTCAGACAAACATCACAGTGAGCCCCATAAAAATAAAGAGCAGGCATCCTCTCTCACACTATTTATCTATGTATGGCCAACCTAAATCATACGTCTACCTTATCTTATGGCTAAATTTCCATCATGCACAGATTTCACAGGCACATTATGGTGAGATCCACCATGAGCCCCATCCCACCCCCTCTCTATGACTATGTATATGAGAATTAATAAATAAATAAATAACTACAGAAATTTATATCTCATACCTTTTTTCAGAAAGTTTTTCAAAAAGATATATCATGAATTAATATAATTATCATTCCAGAGTATGCGGCTTGAGTGAGCCCACTATGATGTTTATGTAAAATCCACCCTAACCACCAGGTGCATCACCCCATATTAAGTAAAGCGCCAAAAATCAGTTCCATATATGATTTAGGTGGCCTACATGATTGGAAATAGTATATAGAGCAACACTCGCCTTCCAAATTGTTTCCATAAGTCATGTGAATCACGGAGGGTATGAATTTTTGAGTTACGGGCCTAAATTTTTGTGGTATCTAATGATTGGTATAGGTTTCATATAAGTACATGGAGATTAATATATAGAAGTTTTAAAAGAGAAAGAAATAACTGTATACAATAAATCTATTATTAGAGATAAGAAAGAGAGAATTGTAGAGAAATAGTAAGACAGAGATAGTGCTAGAGAAATTCTTCCACACCATACATACAAAATTGAGATACAGATGCTGGACCCTTCAAATTATTGTAGGTTGTTGCCTTAGAAATGACCTACAATAGAAGTTAAACAGCCTTCAAAGCCGGACCAAACCCTCCTAGCTCAGCTTATTTTGCAGAACTCAAGTCTTGGTAGCAGTTTTAAAGGTCCCATTTGGATAATACCAAATAAGTAGCTTTTTTAAATTTATGTAAGTTAATAAATTACTTTTTCTAAATAAGTTAGTTTAGCTAATCAAGTTAAATAAATAATTTATTAAATAAACTTATTTTTTAATTTCTTTTTAACTTATGAAAAGTAACTTAAACCATGGTTGTAAAGAGTGCACTCTAATTGTGATGAATGGATGTGCCATGTTGGGAAATCCACCATGATGTTTTGATAAATCCACCCTGTCACTATTTTATACATCTCATTTTAGAAGATGGGCCCAAATATGACATAAATTCAACACGGAAGTGGGCACACGGCTTAAAACAGTAGTATTGATCATGCCCATTGTTGAAACCGCACCCATTGTTATGTGGCCCACCATGATGTTTTTGAGAATCCTACCCATCCACCTGTTTTTCCAACTGATTTTGATTCGTAGGCCCAAATATAATGAAGATCCAAAATTCAAGAAACCAGGCACCTTAAAACAATGTTATTAAACCTGGCACCCTAGAAGTATATAGGAGCTCAAAAACATGGAGTGTCTCACCATGATGCGTTTCATTTGAAGCTATGGGCCTAATTAAGTATGAGAAAATTACAACACTCAAGTGGGCCACACTACTTGAAACAGTGATATTGAACCGCCATTGCCTACATTAATTGTTTGAAATATCCAGCGGTTTCTTCATATGATCTTCTGAGTACGGGAATAACCTTACTATTGGTTTAGATGGCATATAATCAGCATAGTCAGCCGTAGGAAGATTTCAATAGTGATCATTCAATCCTCGATGTTTCCTTCAATGTGGCCCACTTAAGATTTGGATCTGCATATTGTTGTGTCCGCCTCCTAACATGATGATCGGGTAAAATGGATGGATGGGGTGGATTTCTAAGAAACATCATTGTGTACGTAGATATGTGTGGAGTTGGGTTCACCCACCAATCGGCCTCCGGCAAAAGCAGCCGAGCAGATTAGGTCAGTTTGAGGTAACAAACGTTGTTCAGTCAGGCCATGATTGTAGACCCACTTTGATATATGTGTTATTTGCCTATGCATTCCATTAATTTTACCTGCTCATTTGAGGGTATGAGCCTAAAAATCAAGCAAATCCAAATCTCAGGTGAACCACACCACTAGAAACATGGTGAATGAACGCCCACCATTAAGTTCCTGGGGGCACAAAAGTCTTAGAACAAGCTGTATTTGTGTTTTCCTGCATCCTTGTCTACGTGATTTTATCAATAGGTTGGATGGCAAATAAACATTGTTGTGGGCCCTTGGATGTTTTCCTTCATCCTTGTCTATGATTTTTAATGATGGCCCTGAAATTTCAAATTTTAATATAGTTTGTCATAATTTACATGAATTTTGTAAGATTTATTTACTTTGATAATTTAAGGTTCGAATTATCTTTGGTAGATGAATCAATGCCAATCATTGATTATCACTTGATTAATTTTAAGGAACAACAAATGATCATCTTGATTTGACCATCCACACCTTAATTAATTACAATTCTTAATGCTCACATTAATTGATTAATGCAACTCACTGGATGGTTAGATCAATCATCAAATCTTGATGTCATCGTCATTTGATATTTGAATTTTGATAGTCAATCCAGATCGAGTTAGATCTCAACCATATAATTATTCCACATAATGAATCAACATATGATTCATTGTTTATCATTTTTCCATATCAATGCAGATCATCCAATGATTCGATCGGTCTGAAATTTAGGATTTTAATTTATTTTATTTTTTAAGAATCAAATGAATGGTAAAGATTTAATCATACATTTTATATTATGTAATATAATTCTTTTAATTTTCTTAAATTGAGGAAAAATCTTGATAAATCTATGATCGGTATGGTTTATTGAAGTGTTGAATTAGTCTAATTCTTAAAATTATTACATTATTGAGTCTTATAAAACCCATGAATTGTATAGATCATTGATAGCTGTCTATTAGAAGAAAATTTCCACCTTCTGCACATAAGCGTTAAATCCATGCACATTGGTATACCTTTACACATTGATGAATTGGACTTACATAAGGGGTGTTTTAGAATTAAATTTTATTTTAAAAAAATATTGGGTCACACTTTAAACTCAACGTTTTGCAAATGAATGGTCAAAGGTAAAGGCTCCGAACAATCCCAAAAGTCATCTGATCGGATGGATCGGATTGTCCAACGTGCATGATTTGCTGAATATCAACGTTGCCCCTCAGATGAACACTCTGGAGCTCGTGCACAATGCCCGCGCGTGTGGCTTCAGATTCACTTGTGCAGACTAACAAAAAGAAAATGATGTCCCATTCCAAGAAAAATAATTTTTGAAAATTGAAAAATTACAGCAGAAGTCACCTTGGATTCTGTGACAAGTACTACTATTTATAGTAATATAAAATTACAATACTCTACCAATCCGATGCAGGGCGCATGCATACAACCGTTCGTGTATATGCTTTTCCCCGCCCATTGATACACCGAATTCTTGGGTGTATATGCTATTTACCAACTTCCGAGTTCAGACTCATGGAAAAGGCAAATAGTGACCATGGATACACCCACGAACACCAAGCATGTGATGGCCCCCACTCATCATTGCCCAACCATGATTAGAGGCGATAAAAAAAAAAGTAGATACACTGAAAGACCAATATATATTCCTTGAACCAAATGCTCTTTAAGTAGGTGAAAGTGAATCTCTCTTTCTCAACTACCATCTCATAGCCCCCAAAATAATTTTCCTTTCTTTGAGAAAAAAGGCCAAAAAAAAAAAGCTAGAAATCTCAGATGGGTTTTACTTGTTTGGAAAGCAAAATAAAAATAAAAATAAAAATAGCCCAAAAAATGGTACTTCTATTGGATAAAGAAATTCTAATTTCCCATAGAAGAAGTGATACAAAAGTATATACACCAAAAGTTTAGTACATACTCTTTGCACCCAATTCTTCAGTGCCCACGTGTTGAGATAGTGCAGATGATCAGTACTGTCCATGTTGTGGAATCAATTCCCTATGGGCTACTATAAGTAAAATAACGCTGAACGATGGTATTGATCACCACCATCTGTAGACGAATTTAGAACGATGAAAGTAAAATTTTCAATGCCTTACATTCAACCGTAACTCAGGAGGGTAAGCGTACTGAGTAAACTCTGTGGGGTCCACTGTGATTTATGTATTTTATCCACTCCGTCCATCCATTTTACCAGACAATTTTAGGTCTTGAGACAAAAAAATTAAGCATATCTAAATATTAAGTGGACCACACCACAGGAAATACTGTGAATTGAAATTCTACTGTTGAAAAATTCTTGGGGACCACAGAAGTTTTGGATCAAGCTGATATTTATCTTTTTTCCCTTCATCCATGTCTTTTTAAACTTATTAACAGGTTGGATGACAAATAAACATCACTATGGCCCTAAAAAGGTTTCAACAGTCAAAATCATTATTCTAAGTACTTCCTGTGGTGTGGTCCACTTGCGCTTTGGATATGCTTCAATTTTGACATAAACCTAATATGTTTCGGAAAAACGGATGGACGGCGTGGATAAACCAAATACACTCATGTTGAGAACAACTGAGTTTACTCGTACGATAAGAGTGTACTGAGTAACTCAGTACGATAAGAGTCTACCGAGTAACTCAGTACGCTATCCGATTTCGCGAGAAATTTACGACTGTGGACCCCACCTTTTATCCAGCGGTTTTTCTGAAACAATACAAACTTAGAATACGCAACTGGACCTCCTCGTACGGACTCAACATTTCAGGACGAAAATACCCCTCCTTTCACGGCTGTGGCTTTTCCTCTCCCATTTTCACTGCTTGCTTTTCCTCTCCCATTTTCACTGCGTGCTTTTCCCATCCCTTTCCACTGTTGCTTTCACAGCCGTTGCTTTCACCCCCTTTCCTCACTGTTTTCCGGCAGAAAGACCTCTAAAAACCCTTTTTGTGGGCCCCCCTGAATCGCATTTTGTCTTCTTCTCCAAATGGTCGGTCCAGAGAATAAAGTACGCAGCAAAGGTATATTTTAAACTCAGTTGCCCCCACATGGAATGTATGTAGTTCCTTTTATATTTTTTAACTAGAGGAAAAGGTTAATACGATCGAGCTCATGGGATCTCCCCATGAGGTCGAGCTGTATGGGCCCCACCATGATGTATGTCGAACATCAACACCGTGAACTTGATGGGTCCCCTCTAAATTATGGGATAGCCGAAAAATCAGCCGTATACGGAACTCAGGTGGGCCATACCATCTAAAATCATGTGAAGACATGGCTAAAACATATAAAATTACTTGGTGGGGCCCACCTGAAATTTGGATGCGTCTAAAACTTGTCTGACCCCTCATCCAAGTGGGACACACATTGTGGATGGGCTGGATTTGTGAAACACATTTTGGTGGGCCCAAACGGCAAATATGAATGTTTTAACGGAAGGTAACCCCTCTCAAGTTTTGTACGTGGTGTAGCCTACAAAAGTCACGAATTAACTTGATTTTTCTGCTCTAGGCCCACCATGGAATGGTGCATCTAACTGATGGGGTAGATGTTTGACATACCTCATGATAGGGCCCACACAGCTCGACCTCATTGGTAGTTCACATGAGCTCGACCATATAGAACCTTTTCCCACACAGACGTATATATACACGCATGCCCGCTGATCTTGTAGTTTGCCCCGCTGATTTCCTTTGAATGTAATTGCGGGCATGTGCCAAGGTATGTTTATGTCTCATTGTATATAACATGATGTAGGGTCCAACATTATAAAAGCTACAAACTTGAACAGATACATGCCTTGACTCCCTGTCATACGGCCATGTGCCTGTGCTGGCCGAATAAAGGCAAGTGTTCCTTATCTTTTGTGCTGACAAAGCTACGCAACCTTGTGACGTGCTACGTTGACTAAGCTACGCAACCTTGTAATAACGAGGAAAGTCATATATGACTCATGAACACCTCATTGAGTTATCTTTGCGAGCATTGCTCAATGCTAGTTGCCTAAGCGGCGAGCTTATTTTAGCCGGTTGAAGCTAATTGATCCTTCAATATCTTTGGCTCATGTGTATTATGCATATTACAACTTTCTTGAGCTGTACCTTAGAATCAACAGTATTTTCCTTTGAATATAATTAAGGGCAAGTGGCAAGGTATGTCTATGTTGTGATGTAGAAATTGGTATACCTTGATGAGAATCAGCGGGGCAAACATGAAATCAGCGGGCCAATCAGTGGGCCCAACAGTGATGTATGTTTGTTTGTTATCAAACCTAGACATAAGATCATACTGACATGGATCAATAGAATAAACAATTATAAGCTTGATCCAAAACTTTTGTGGCCTAGATGAAATGATCAACATTAGAAGTTCAATTCTAAATTTAATTTGGTGTGTTCCATTTGAACATTGGATACGTTTATAGGAATTGGCTCAAGCCATGAAATTATTTGTTAAGTCTGCCCCGCTAATTGCCTAGTTTGCCCCGCTCATTTTCATGTTTTTCCCCGCTGACTTTCTAGCTTGGTTCGCTGATTTTCTAGTTTGCCCTGCTAACTTTCTAGTATGCCCCGTTGATATTCTAGTTTGCTCCGCTGAATTTGTAGCATGCCTGTCTGATTTTATAGACAATATTTTATCTTGTTAATTTTATGTTTGATATGTTTTTAAATCCATCTCTGCAGGCAATGAAAATTCTGTCGTCATCTCCAAGCCAACATGTAGGTGTACACTGACTTGGTGGTTTGACAAGGTGAAGGATGGAGTGGAGAAGCACGATAGTCGCCTAAATCTGTTCAGGCAATCCCCTTTTGTGTTTTTATTGCATGTTACATCCTTTAGCTTTGTAGGGGCTATATTTCAGCTACTTTTAGAAAGATACAAAGGTGATTCAGTATTTAAGATCAAGGGGAGGCGATTGCAGTTTTCTGAAATGGACTTCGCCCTCATTACCGGTCTTAAGACTGGAGATCTTACTGTACCCAAGAATCGTTGCAGTACGAGTATACTAAGAGACAAATACTTCAAATAACATCTAGTGTTAAAGAAGCACCTAATGGGCGTGTTTGAGAGATTAGTTGACACCAATAAGCATGAGGACGTCGTGAAGGTTGCCCTACTTCTAGTTGTGGAGTGCTTTCTTAGGGGAACCGATCCGAAAACTATGTGCAACATGGATTATATTCACCTGGTGGACTCGTTAGATGATTTCTATGTGTATCCTTGGGGTAGTTTGGGATACATTACAATGTTGTAAGGAATCGAAATTGTCGTTGCCGCATCAAGTTCCCTTCGGTACACTGTATGTGGTTGCATCCTTCCTCTACAAGTAAGAACATCTTTTATTTTCTATATGTTTTCCCTCTATAGTCATCTTTGAATTTTTAACCTGGTGCAATTTCATTCTAACAGGTATGGGCAGTAGAGATATTACCAGCCCTATAAGAGTGTGTTGTTTCGTATGTTCCCCATGAAATTCCACGCTTCATTCAATATCGAGGCTGGAAGTGTTGGAGGTACAAAAGAATACATGCTATTTTCCAGAGTAAAGCTGTAAGTTTATATATGTCCAGCATTTTCATGTATCCCTCGCTGATTTTATAGTTTGCCCCGCTGTTTTTCTAGTTTGCCTCGCTGATATTTCAGTTTGCCTCGCTCCTTCTCCTAGTTTACCTCGCTGTTTTTTCTAGTTTGCCTCGCTGCTTTTCCTAGTTTGCCTCGTTCCTTTTTCTAGTTTGCCTCGCTGTTTTTCCTAGTTTGCCTCGCTGTTTTTCCTACTTTGCTTCGCTACTTTTCCTAGTTTGCCTCGCTCCTTTTCCTAGTTTGCCTCGCTGCTTTTTCTAGTTTGCCTCGCTCCTTTTCCTAGTTTGCCTTGCTGTTTTTCCTAGTTTGCCCCGCTGCTTTTCCTAGTTTGCCTCGCTCCTTTTCCTAGTTTGCCTCGCTGTTTTTCCTAGTTTGCCCCGCTGCTTTTCCTAGTTTGCCTCGCTGCTTTTCCTAGTTTGCCCCACTGATATTCCTAGTTTGCCTCGCTGTTTTTCCATGCTTTTGCCCCGCTGCTTTTCCTACTTTGCCTCGCTGTTTTTCCTACTTTGCCTCGCTATTTTCGTAGTTTGCCTCGCTGTTTTTATCATTCTGAAGACTATCTATTCCATTGTTGAACTTGGGCATATTATCTTCATAACTATTTTCCAGAGGCACTCTTACTCGTATGATCACATCAAATAAACGGCTGGATTCATCAAAATTTTGAATCGCCACTACGACAGCCTGTCTCATGAGCCTCGACCTCCCCACTCCCTTCCATCCCCGTACCAGTACGGAGAACACTGAAATACTGTCATCTCTCAAGTAATCCCATATCTGTTGCCTCATGGGTCGTGACCAAGCGCGATCATCATCGTCCCTAGAGTCTGTCATTGCCTCCGTAGGATCTCTCTCCTGCAAAATCTATTCATGTTCTTTTTTATTTTTGTTATAGAATCAATTCTTTTGTACAAAAACTATTCATGTTCTTTTTTATTTTTGTTATAGAATCAATTCCTCTTCAACTATTGTGGATGATAATAATCTATAACTAGTTGCATGGGCCCACCACGCATAAAACGCATATAAAATTGACATCTTATAATGAAAATATAACATAATCCAATCATTAGGTAGGATACACCATAGGAATCATTGGACAACCACCTAAAAATCTCCGGATTCATATGTTGGGGAACACTTCTGGATGAGTTGGGTGCCACACACACATTAAGGAGGTCCACCTAGTAATAGAGACTTTTTATCTATAAATTCTGCAGAGTCACTGGGCTTTATATTACACGGTTTAGTAGTTTTGAGTGACTAATTGTGGGTAAATTTTTCCTAGTTTGCCTCGCTGTATATTTTTTAAGGAAAATTTCTTGAAAGACAATAAAAATAAAGGAAAAAGAACCCTTTAACACTTTCTTGACGATTTGCGATTGTATAATCATTTTGACAACATTGGTCACATGACTCACATCACTCGCATTTGACCGTAATGATGATTTTGCTGCATTGTTTATTTCACCCACAATATACGAGCCACAATTTATGTTTAAACAAACACTTGGAAATGGTAATGATGGCTCCTCGCTCCTTTTCCTAGTTTGCCTCGCTGCTTTTCCTAGTTTACCTCGCTGCTTTTCCTAGTTTGCCTCGCTCCTTTTCCTAGTTTGCCTCGCTGTTTTTCCTAGTTTGCCTCTGCTTTTCCTAGTTTGCCTCGCTCCTTTTCCTAGTTTGCCTCGCTGCTTTTCCTAGTTTGCCTCGCTGCTTTTCCTAGTTTACCTCGCTGCTTTTTCCTAGTTTGCCTCGCTCCTTTTCCTAGTTTGCCTCGCTCCTTTTCCTAGTTTGCCTCGCTGTTTTTCCTATTTGCCTCGCTGTTTTCTAGTTTGCCTCGCTGTTTTAGTTTGCCTCGCTTTTTTCCTATTTACCTCGCTCCTTTTCCTAGTTTGCCTCTCTCCTTTTCCTAGTTTGCCTCGCTGTTTTTCCTAGTCTATAACCTATGACCTAAATAATTCTCAAATCCCTAAACCTACACCTACACCTAATCATAATCTCAACTCCCTAACATAAACCTAAACCTAAACTTGAAAACCCAAACCTAAACCCAATCTCGAACTCGAACCCGATTTCCTAAACCTAAACCGTAACCTATTCTCAAATCTCTAAACCTAAACCTATTCCTAATCTAAACCGCCTAACCTAAACCTAAACCTAAACCTTAACTTGAAAACCCAAACCTAAACCCAATCTTGAATTCTTAAACCTAAACCTTAACCTATTCTCAAATCCCTAATCCTAAACCCGATTTCCTAAACCTAAACCTAAACCTAAACTTGAAAACCCAAACCTGAACCCGATCCCGAACTCGAACCCGATTTCCTAAACCTAAACCTTAACCTATTCTCAAATCTCTAAACCTAAACCTAATCCTAATCTAAACTCCCTAACCTAAACCTAAATCTAAACCTTAACTTGAAAACCTAAACCTAAACCCAATCCTGAATTCTTAAACCTAAACCCTAACCTATTCTCAAATTCCTAATCCTAAACCCGATTTCCTAAACCTAAACCTAAACCTAAACTTGAAAACCCAAACCTGAACCCGATCCCGAACCCGAACCCGAGCCCGATTTCCTAAACCTAAACCTTAACCTATTCTCAATTCCCTAAACCTATAGCTTATAACCTAACCTAAACCTAAACTTTTATATGTATTATGCGTGTATGAATGTAATGTGAATAAGATTGTTTGTGTTTGGATGGATGTAGTTTGTGTTTGGATGGATTTACGTAGTTTGGGTTTATATGGATGTGAATGTGAATGTGAATGTGATGAAATATATTGTATAACAGGTGTATATCAGGAAGATTGTGTGTTTGGATGGATTTACGTAGTTTTGGTTTAGATGGATGTGAATGTGAATGTGATGAATGGATATGAATATGAATGTGAATGTGAATGTGAACGCAAACTCAATTAGTGCAGCGGATAAACTTCTATGTGGGTTTGCAATTCACGGACAATCCCTGGAGCGTCACAGTAAATTCCACTCATTTCACGGACAATTCCCTTCAATTTAATGCATTTCACGGTCAATCCCCTTCAATTCACTATCATGTACCCAAAAATGATGTAGATCTAAAGCTAATGGACCACATGATAGAAAACAGTGGAGATTGAATGAAAAACAATAGAAAACATTCGGGGTCGACCGGGTACTACCCGGTCGACCCCAACTCGCTGGAGAGTTAACCGGTCGACCGGGAATGTACCGGTCGACCCCATTTACATGAAATCTACCTAAATGGGGTCGACCGGGTTGTTACCGGTCGACCGGGTTACTGTCCAGCGAGTTGGGGTCGACCGGGTTGGGCCCGGTCGACCCAACTCACTGACCCAATACTGAATCCCTAGAGCGGGTTACCTATGGCTACGGTTATGTATATACAGCTACGATTATAATCTGTAGCAATTGAGACTACAACTCCGTAGCGATAGACCCTTCCTAGTTTTTTTTAAGGAGGTCCACCTAGTAATAGAGACTTTTTATCTATAAATTTTGCAGAGTCACTGAGCTTTATATTACACGGTTTAGTAGTTTTGAGTGACTAATCATGGGTAAATTTTTCCTAGTTTGCCCAGCTGTATGTTTTTTACGGAAAATTTCTTGAAAGACAATAAAAATAAAGGAAAAAGAACCCTTTAACACTTTCTTGACGATTTGCGATTGTATAATCATTTTGACAACATTGGTCACATGACTCACATCACTCGCATTTGACTGTAATGATGATTTTGCTGCATTGTTTATTTCACCCACAATATACGAGCCACAATTTATGTTTAAACAAACACTTGGAAATGGTAATGATGGCTCCTTTGCATTTCATATGAAATTGGAAAATAAAACACGCATTATGGAGAAAATATTCTCATGAAGAGGGAGAGTTTGAACAAAAATCTGTTTTGCTAGTTTGCCCCACTGCTTTTCCTAGTTTGCCTCGCTGCTTTTCCTAGTTTGCCCCGTTGTTTTTCCTAGTTTGCCTCGCTGTTTTTCCTAGTTTGGCCCGCTGCTTTTCCTAGTTTGCCTCGCTGCTTTTCCTAGTTTGCCTCGCTAATTTTCCTAGTTTGCCCCGCTGATAGATCAAGTTTGCCTCGCTGCTTTTCCTAGTTTGCATCGCTGCTTTTCCTAGTTTGCCCCGCTGATATTCCTAGTTTGCCTCGCTTTTTTTCCTAGTTTGCCTCGCTATTTTTCCTAGTTTGCCCCGCTGATATTCCAAGTTTGCCTCGCTGTTTTCCTAGTTTGCCTCCTTGCTTTTCCTAGTTTGCCTCGCTACTTTTCCTAGTTTGTCTCGCTGATATTCCTAGTTTGCCTCGCTGTTTTTCCTAGTTTGCCTCACTGCTTTTCCTAGTTTACCCCGCTGATATTCCTAGTTTGCCTCACTGTTTTTCCTAGTTTGCCTCGCTGCTTTTCCTAGTTTGCCTCGCTACTTCCTAATACATTTGTCCATGTCATTTCCAAGGACTCAAGCTAACAAAATATGCTGGATTTCTCTCTCTCAAATATATTGCGTGCTATGATACATGACTTTTTAAAGGAGTAGTAGATTGCGTGCTATGATACATGACTTTTTAAAGGAGTAGTCCTATATTTTAGCTTGGTTTTTTAAAGAAAAAAAATGAAGTTCTTTATAATGAATAATCACGTATATAATTAATAAAATCATAGATACAAAAAATAAGTCCTATATTGAAATATAATAAACTAATGTAATAACGAAAATATTAGCATGTATACACCCAACCAACCCAATCAACCCGTCGAGCCCTTTGGGGTTGGGCTTGGGTTGAGAATTCCCAACCCAAGATTGGGTTGGGTTGGGTCAAGGTTTAAGTATAGGAACCTTGGGTTGGGTTAGGGTTGAGCACCAACCCGAACCATCGATGTTGATTGAAATTGACCATGAACTGAATGAAATAGATTTTTGACCATCGACCCGATGGAATCTTGGAAAATAAATAGGTTGGTTGGCTAAATTACTTTCTCCTACCCCAAAATCATATATGGTAAGTTAAGTAAATCATTCTAGTTTAGGAGATATGCTTATTAAATAAATAGACAAAGAAATGAATTAAAAGATAGAAAAATATTTTTATATACTTATATATACATATTTACATAATTATGTATTATAGAAAAATGTAAGGGAAAAAATGTTCTCCATGTAAAAAATAAAAATAAAAAAAATAAAAATAAAAAGGAGAAAAAAGTGCATAGCACTATAGCTATGGCTACGGTTATAATCCGTAGCGATAGGCCAATCTCTGACCCGGTCGACCGGGTCCTAATCCGGTCGACCCCAACTCGCTGTCTTCGTTTTTAAGAAAGCCCGCCTATGGCTACGGATTTGGCGGTCTCTATGGCTACGGTTATAATCCGTAGCCATAGGCCACGCTCTGACCCGGTCGACCGGATCCCAACCCGGTCGACCCCAACTTGCTGGCTGCGGTTTTTTTCTCTGACCCGGTCGACCGGGTCCTAACCCGGTCAACCCCAACTCGCTGGCTTTGTTTTTGTAATCCCCATCAATTTTTGTGGGTCCCATTGTGAGGTATGTGTTATATGTAAACCGTCCATCTATTTGGCGAACTCATATTAAGGCTTGAGGTGAAAAATAAGACACATCTAGCTATCAAGTGGACCACATTGTAAAAGGCAGTGGGAAATTGAACGTCTACCATTGAAACCCTTTTAGGGGTTACAGAAGTTTTGGATCATTATGTAATTTGTTTTTCCTCTTCATCCAGGTCTTTGTGACCCTATGAATGAACTTATACGGGGAGGATTTCTCACAAACATCACAGTGGCCCCAACTTAGACGGGGGAGGATTTCTAATGGTTGACGCTCATTCAACACTGTTTCCTGTAATGTGGTACACTTAAGATTTGGATATACCTCATTTTTTGTCTCATACCATAAAATGATCCCGAAAAATATATGGACGGCATGGATGAAAAGCATACATCATGGTGGGCCCCACAACTATGTATTTATTATACGAACGGCTCAAAAGATATCAAAGTTACATGGCCCCACAACTATGTATTTATTATATCCACAACGTTCATCCATATTTAGAGATCATTTCGGAGCATTATCCAAAAAAAAAAAATTCATATCCAGATCAAATGGACCACACCACAAAGAGCAGCAGGAAAACTGATTTTCACCGTTAAAAATTTTGTAGGGCCCACCACTTGATAGTTAGATCTGTTTTATTTTATGTCTCAAGCTTAATATGAGCTCGCCAAATCGATGGATGGTTTGGATATAACACAGACCTCATGATGAGACCCACAAAAGGCGGTGGGATTACAACAGCAAAAAAATAATAAAAAAAAATAAATAAATAAGAAAAAAAGAATCTATAGCTACGGATTATAACCGTAGCCATATTCATAGCCTAGAAAATCGGCGAGGTAAACTAGAAAATGGTGGGGCAAACTAGAAAATCGGCGGGACAAGCATGAAAAACAGCGGGGCAAACTAGAAAATCGGCGGAGCAAGCAAGAAAAACGGCGGGGCAAGCATAAAAAACGGCGAGGCAAACTAGAAAATCGGCGGGGCAAACAAGAAAAACGGCGGGGCAAAACTAGAAAATCGGCGGGGCAAGCATGAAAAACAGCGGGGCAAACTAGAAAATTGGCGGGGCAAGCATGAAAAACGGCGGGGCAAACTAGAAAATCGGCGGGGCAAGCAAGAAAAACGGCGGGGCAAACTAGAAAATCGGCGGGGCAAGCATGAAAAACGGCGGGGCAAACTAGAAAATCGGTGGGGCAAGCATGAAAAACGGCGGGGCAAACTAGAAAATCGGCGGGGCAAGCATGAAAAACGGCGGGGCAAACTAGAAAATTGGCGGGGCAAGCATGAAAAACGGCGGGGCAAACTAGAAAATCGGCAGGGCAAAATGAAAAATGGCTCATTTTCATGTTTGTCTCGCTCAATTTCATGTACGGCTGAAAGTTGGGCGGGTTCAACCCGACCGACCCGATATTGGGTTAGGCTCGGGTAGGATATATCGGGTCCGATCTCAAGCTTGGGCTATACAAACACCAACCGATAAAACTTAGGTTGGGCTTGGGTTGAGGTCTGAGGTTGCCCGACCCAACCCAACCCAACCCAACCCGAACCCGATCAATATTAGTTACTTATAAATTATAATTGAGTGTGGATTGTTTGTGTAGAAAGTACACTAGTGATGTTGGGTTTCATTTGTCCACGTCATTTCCAAGGACTCACGCTAACAAGATATGCCGGATTTCTCTCTCCCAAATAGATTGCGTGTTGTGCTACACGACTTTTTAAAGTAGTCTTATATTTTAGCTTGGTTTTTTAAAGAAAAAAAAAATGAAGTTCTTTATAATGAATAATCACGTATATAATTAATAAAATCATAGATACAAAAAATAAGTCCTATATTGAAATATAATAAACTAATGTAATAACGAAAATATTAGCACATATACACCCGACCAACCCAATCAACCCGTCGAGCCCTCTTGGGTTGGGCTTGGGTTGAGAATTCCCAACCCAAGATTGGGTTGGGTCGGGTCAAGGTTTAAGTATAGGAACCTTGGGTTAGGTTAGGGTTGAGCACCAACCCGAACCATTGATGTTGATTGAAATTGATCACGAGTTGAATAAAATAGATTTTTGACCATCGACCCGATGGAATCTTGGAAAATAAATAGGTTGGTTGGTTAAATTAGCTTCTCCTACCCCAAAATCATATATGGTAAGTTAAGTAAATCATTCTAGTTTAGGAGATATGCTTGTTAAATAAATAGACAAAGAAATGAATTAAAAGATAGAAAAATATTTTTATATACTTATGTATACATATTTACATAATTATGTATTATAGAAAAATGTAATGGGAAAAATGTTCTCCATGTAAAAAATAAAAATAAAAATAATAAAATAATAAAAAAGAGAAAAAAGTGCATAACACTATAGCTATGGCTATGGTTATAATCCGTAGCAATAGACCCAACTCGCTGGATACATTTTTTTTTCTTTGTTTTTTTTTTTTTTTTTTTTTTTTTTCCTTTTTTTCTGTTGTGATTCCCACCGATTTTTGTGGGTCCCATTATGAGGTATGTGTTATATCCAAACCGTTCATCTATTTGGCGAACTCGAATTAAGGCTTGAGGTGAAAAATAAGACAGATCTAGCTATCAAGTGGACTACACTGTAAAAGGCAGTGGGAAATTGAACGTCTACCATTGAAACCCTTTCAAGGTTACAGAAGTTTTGGATCATTATAAAATTTGTTTTTCTTCTTCATCCAGGTCTTTGTGACCCTATGAGTAAACTTAGACAGGGAGGATTTCTCACAAACATCATAGTGGGCTCCACCTGAGTTTCTAATGGTTGACGCTCACTCAACACTGTTTCCTGTAATGTGGTACACTTGAGATTTAGATATACCTCATTTTTGGTCTCATAACATAAAATGATCTGGAAAAATATATGGATGGCATGGATGAAAAGTATACATCATGGTGGGGTCCACAGACCACCGACCGTCCGCCATTAGCCGTGACAGGGGGAGTACCGAATCCGTTTCCATCAAAAGGAGGGGTAATTTCGTCCTGAAATGTTGAGTCCGTACGAGGAGGTCCAGTTGCATATTCTAAGTTTGTATTGTTTCAGAAAAACCGCTGGATAAAAGGTGGGGTCCACAGTCGTAAATTTCTCCCCATTTCGCTTGGACGCGGATTGCGCAGCGTATTGAGTAAACTCTGTGGGGCCCACCGTGATTATGTTTCTTAATCACGCCGTCCATTTGGTTTGTAATATCATTTTAGGAAATAATTTCATAATCAAAGCATATCCAAAGCTCAAGTAGACCACACCAGAGGAAACAGTAGGAATTAAACGCTGCCGTTGAAATTCTTCTTGATGGTATCCATTATTTTTCTACAATTTATTTTACAGTTTATTCTATTAAATATTAGGCCATTAAATTTAATAATGGGTTGAAATTTTGAAATTCATATAATTTATATAATATCTGAACACCATTCTGCCACGTGTACCGTAAAGAGATGGATCTAGATTATTGCGGTTCACAGCGGACCCGGATTTTCGCGAAAGCCTTTCCCAGGAAGTCCTGCCAACGATGCTGGATGGGCCCACTACAATGTATATTAGAAATCCATTCGGTCCATCCGTTTTTCTAGCTCATTTTATCACTCCATACCAAAAAATAGGTGAATAAAAGCTCAAGTAGGTCACACGAGAGGGAAAACTAAGGAAAGAAATTTCTACCGCTAAAACCTTCCTGGGCACCACCTTAATATTTATATGCTATCCAAATCGTTTATAAGATCATTCCCAATGGGATTAAGTGAAAAAACTAAAAATATTTCATGATACAAGAATTTTATGGCCATAAGAATGCTTCAACGGTGCTCACTGAATGTACATTGTTTCCTTATTGATTGGCCCACTTTAGTTTTGGATACACTTAATTTTTGGTCACACGTCCTACTATGAGGTCTCAAAACGTATGGACAGAGTGGATTTCTCAAAAACATCCCAGTGGGCCACACCCATCATTATTTATTATTATTTTTTTTTTGGGCTAGCTTGTTAGTACACAACCTTGTCAGCATACACACGTCACACACTCCATGTTAGCCACCCCCGCTAGGGATCGATACCAAGACCTTAAGGGCCCGTTTGGCCGGGCGGATTGGAAGGGATTGGATGGTTTCAGAAGGGGTTGGAAGTTAAATCCCGAGATTGGCCAGGCGTGCCAAACAGACCGGATAACCTGATACCAAGATATAGCAATCCCATGGATCTTAACAATCCACACTGACAACACCATTATTACCTTTAAATCTCATCCAATTCAGCCTAATCCATTCAAATTTGCCTGAGACGTGTTTGGTTCGAGGGAGTAGAAGGGATGAGAAGGTTTAATCCCGGGATTGGCTGGGCGTGCCAAACAGACTCCATATAGCAACCAAGGATATGGCAATTCCATGGATCTTCAGACAATCCACTGACAACACCATCATTACCTTGAAATCCATGCCATCCATCCTAATACCATTCAATCCCTTCCAATCCACCCGGCCAAACGGGCCCTAAGTGTGAAACGAGGAATCTCCCGTGGGAAAGTGGGGAGAAAGTGTGTACATTTTTTTTTAGGTGCCAGCCGTATGGAAACGAATTGGCTACTCCCCTGCTACCATCCCCGTGGTTGGTGGTAAGTGATCTGTGGGCCCAACCATGATGTATTTGTTTCATCCATTCCGTTCATCCACGTTTAAATATCATTTTAGGTTATAAAGGACCAGATGAAAGGAAAAATATATATATATAATCTTGATCCAAAACTTTTATGGCCTCTAAAAGGTTTTTAATGGTGTACGCTCATTCAACACTGTTTCCTGTAATGTGGTCCATTTGAGACTAGTATATACTTAATTTTTGTCCCATAAAATAAAATGATCTTTAAAAACAGATAGACGGCATGGATGAAACACATATATCATGGTGGGGCTCACAGAGCACCGACCATCAGCCGTTGGCTGGTTGCACTGGCAGGCGGTAGCCAATCCGTTTCCCAGCCGTATATGGCCAGATTGACTTTCGGATACGTAACTCCAAGGGAAAAAAAGTAGGGAAGAGGCGGTGCACCCAGATCATGACGTGTGGCAGGTTGGAAAGTGGGGAAAGTGTGTCTGTACTTTTCAACTCATGGGTTGGGCTGATTAAGTCCTTTGTTGAAAAGTGGTGTGATTAGGAGATCGTAGCCATTGAAACAGTTGTCATCTAGGTAGCCCATTAGACACCGACACGGACAGCGTCTTCTTTTGTGCGAATTTTGGTTGGTGTCGGGTACCTGGCACCTGGCCAGTGGGTAATCCAGCCCTTCCAACTAATGGGTCGTCTCGACATATTGGCCTCGGTAGAAAATGGACCTGAATCCTCTCCAACTCCTGTTTTAAGCACCCTAGCTCCTTGGGCCCCACCAGCTGTATATTTAAACTCTACTCCATCCATCAGGTCCCGATACAGGATTTAGGTTGGCTACACAGGAAGCGGATTGGCTGGTGTACCTCACGCCAGCCATATAGCTGCTGTATCATGGTTAGCAAGTTCTGTGGGTCCGACCATGAGGTATGTGTTATATCCAAACCGTCCATCCATTTGGTGAGCTCACCTTAAGGCTTGAGATGAAAAATAAGACACATCTAATTATCAAGAGACCACACTTAAAAAAGCAAAGGAAATAACAATGAAAGGCCCGTGTCAAGAGGGTCTACTTGACTTTGTGGCAATTTGAAGAATTAACCAACTCCCTGAGCGACTATATGTCAAGAGGGTCTATGGAAATAACAATGGAAGGCCCGTGTGACACGTCGAACAATTCGAGCTGGTCTACTACTGCGGAACGCCCGCCTCTGCCCACTCAGCCATTTTTGCAAGAGATCATTGGAGAAAGACAGGGCTGATGGACTTTTCTAAGCTGTGCATGCATTTCAAGTTATCCTCTCACTGCTTATGAATCTTTGTTCATATCTTTTATTTGGATGTTGAATGAATCTTATCAGGTAGTATGTATATGTGTCATAGTTCGAAAACCTGAAAAGTCGACTCGACCCGATGTCCTGCCAAGTCAGGATGACTCTTAAGACTCAGTTGAATGTTAAATTAAGATAGTATTAAAATGTTTTTCATTAGTAAATAATACAAGTATCCAAAGAAAATTGCAAGTGCATTAGTATTCCATCAGTTAAGAACCTTGCTTCTGTTGAAGGAGTTGACTGGCCAGTGATTCACTTGACTCAGTATGAATCATGTCAACTCGACCGAGTCTACTATTGGACTCGACAAGTTTTTAAAAACTCAAACAAGTGAGACTCAATAAAAAGTTTCTGGCTGACTTGGGTTGATTTCCCAATGAGTCCAGTTAACTCAGTTGAGTCTGGAGTCAACTCCGCGACTTTTAAACTATGATATTGTTGGAATACTTGGTTGAATTAAATAGACATACTTAAAATTGAAGATGAAAATAAAAATAAAAATTTAGATAAAAGATTTATAGAGTTGAGTCGAAACGTGACATGAGTCATTTGGCTTGAAATCAAATTTGCTCCCCTTGGACAGCATGCCAAGTGCAACAAATTTCTGATGTAGAGTGGGTCGTGGACACTTTCATGGCGAGAAGGCCCGATCAAAGGTGGAAGTGATTAGGACTCTCAGAGCCCTAAAGTGGGTATATTGATCTCGCAAACTGAAATAAATTATTTGACGTACCATATATGATTTTGGCGTAAGAGAAGCTACTTTAGCCAACCAACCCGCTATGCTGGGTTGCCCATGCCGAATTTGCGATATTCCATCAGATCGACGGTCGAAAGTCCATTTTGATTTCATTTTTACTATTTATAGTAAATTTTAGTTTGATCATAACTCTTGATCCTTTGAGCTTTAGGAGTTGTGACCAACATAAAAAGGGCTTAGTTAAATTAGGAGAATAATGTGGTTAGGCCAAATTGGACACTTACCATTTTTGGCCGAAAACCATGAAGTCTAGTAGGAATCATAACTATCTATGAATAGTAAGTTTACTATTTATAGTAATACACGTTTTTTAGGGAGTTTTAGTTAGAGTTTGATTATCAAACTTATTCCTAGGTTAGTTATCACTATTTAAAGGATTGTAAATTCATTTTATCATCAATCACTTTATTTTCAAATTTATTAGAATTTATTTCCATTTTTTCCTATTTTTTACTCGTGGATTTAAGGAATCTCTATCAGGATTCTAGAGAAGCTCCGTGGATTTGGAGTAATTATTCTCTTGAGAAAGAGGGTGATCGACCTCATCACGTTCATCTCTGTGTCCATTTTCAGAGAAATTGACATTCATGATATAACGACTATAACCCGGTCCCAATGGTGCACTCACTGTACACGGGCTCAAACTACTTGCAGTTTGAGTTAACTCGGCGATGAACTTAGCAACCAAAACTCGTAAACTAGAAAAGAAATAGAGAATTTTCAAAAGAGCAAAAAGAAAAGATCATGATTTTTAAAACGGAATGGAAGTCCTTATATAAACTCCAAAGTAGTGCATTAAGCACCATTTCAAAAGAGTTTGGTTTGTTGGATTTAAACCCAATAGGTGTGACCAATCGACCAGCCATATATTTCTATTACAAAACGAAAAGGCGTAAGTATAAGTACATTTTCGCACAAATAAAATCCCGCAAATACCCATGCACAAATACCCATGCGAGTACACCCGCTGGATGGAGTTGGTTTCTCCACTTGAGACCTAAAATTGGGTCACTCATCCGATGGTTGGAGTGTATTTTACAAATTCATGATAGTGGGCCCACCCTACTAGATGACTCGTAAATTTAATTCTTAATTTTGTCCTTGAGGCGCCAAGTACCCTTTACTTAGCTGTGAAGACACTAAGGGCCTGTTTGGCCAGGCAGATTGGATGGGATTAGGTTGTATTAGGGTGGATTGCACGACTTTCAAGATCATAAATGAATGCCTCAGTGGATTACATGCAATCCCACTGGATTGCTATATCCAGCGGCCATCTAGTGGCATGTTTGGACGGGCGGACGGCTCGGGGGATGCAAAGTTCGTTTCCATTTGGCCGGGCACATCTACCACCTTCTTCTCGGCTCTGATCAAACTCACAGACAAACCCCACCTTAGAAGTCTCAATTTCAGGGCGAATTTCACGGCCTGCTGCAATGAAGCCGAGAATCCGATCAAGAAAAGTAAGAAAAAAGAAAAACCCATAAAAAATAAAATTAAAAAATTAAAAAATTAAAAAAAAAAATAATAATTCCCAACAAATAGCCGGAAAAAGAAAACAAAAAACCCACCTCAGAAACCTCGAATTTTATATGAATTTCGCAACTTGTATCATCAAAGCCGAAAAAATCGACTAACGAAATTAGAAAAAAGAAGAACAATAATAAAAAAAAACTCAACATCAAATGACTACAGCAGTAGGATCAGTGTGATGTTCTGTTTATGATCCAAAATTCAAATAGTGTAATCAGATGTTCTGTTTATTCAATCGATGTGATTTGTATGGATATCTAATCTGTAGTGGGGTCAACTATTTGGATGGTCTGGATTGATGTGTATATGTCCCAAACATGTAGAGGCTGCGTGCATGAGTATAGATAAAGATACTATGTCAGTGGATATAAGGAGGAGGAGTTCTTTGATCTGAGAAGGGATCGACATCAGCATCCAGCGGGATCTGGGAATCCGTCATCTGATCCGGCGAAATCCATCGATCTTCCCAATCCAGCACAATACCTCGCTGCCCAAACAGTCTGGCGTACAGACCACGGTGGATTTGGCGATCCAATCTCGCCAAATCCATCTTAATACCACCGAATCCGCCTGTCCAAACACACCCTAAGGAGCCCACCATGACGCACACAGTTTATCTTTGTTCTATGCATTTTTTTCAGCTTATTTTAGGGCATGAGACCAACATTGAGGTGGAAGCGGATTGCGTACTGAGTAAACTCTGTGGGCCCCATTGTCATTCATGCATTTTATCCACTCTGTTCATCTCTTTTATCAGATAATTTTAGGGATTCATCCCAAAAATGGAGCATATCCAAACCTTAAGTGGACCACACCACCGGTGTTGCGCAGCACGCCAACAACGCAGTGAGCCTAGATCCAATCTAAGGCCTCACCCACAAACGATAGACAAGAAGAAATATAAACTAGAAATAGATCAAAGCAATCCAAAACAAACCACAAGACAAGATATACGTGGAAAAACCCTAAACTAGGGTAAAAAACCACGGATGCAAAATTCCACTATGAAAAGAAACGAAGATTACAAGGCAATATACTAACCTCTCCCTTGGAAGTACAGAGAAAATCCTTTGCCTACACCTCAGAATAATTTCTTAAAATTCACCTTAACCTAGAATAGCCCTAGGGACCCCAATTTATAGTTTTGGCAACTTCCCTTTCCGCATCCCAGTTGCGAAAGGACTTGCGACACGAAATCCGCGAAACTCTTTTCACATCCCAGTTGCGAAAGGACTTGCGACATGAAATCCGCAAAACTCCTTTCGCATCGTAGTTGCGAAAGGACTTGCGACACGAAATCTGCGCAACCTCGACTGGTCGTGGGCGGCCCCAAATGTGGCTCCACTTCTCAACAACCGGAAACAGTGTGAATTGAACATCTACCATTGAAAAATTCTTGGGGGCCACAAAAGTTTTAGATCAAGCTTATATTTGTGGTTTCCCTCCATCCATGTCTATATGATCTTATAAACAGGTTGGATGACAAATAAACATCACCGGGGGCTTAGAAAGTTTTCAACCGTGAAAATCAATACTTCTACTTTTTTCCCAGTGGTATGGCCTTCTTGAGATTTGGATATGCATCAATTTTGGGTTTTTTTTTAATTATTATTATTATTACACACCCCCACACACTCACGCCACACGCACACACACCCCACACAGGCACACCGTGGGATTTCACCACCGTGGGTACTCAAACCCTTCACCCGGTGTTGAAACTCCAAGGAGTCTACCACCCAGGTAAGAGTAATGGCCCCAATTTTGGGTTGAACCTTTAAAATTATCTTGAAAAATGAATGGACGGCGTGGATAAACAACATGCATTAACGGTGGGCCCAACAGAGTTTACTCAGTACGATGAGAGCTAACTGAGTAAATCAGTAGGCAATCCGATTTCCATCGAGGTATATCCAAATCCGAAGTGGACTACACCATAGAAAATAAGTAGGAATCGAAATCCTACCATTGAAAACATCATAGGCGCCGCAGAAGTTTTGGATCAAGCTGCTATTTCTGTTTCCCTTTCATTCGCATGTGTGACATTATGAGCAATTTTCACTGTAGTCCTGGGAATGTTTCAACGGTGGATGCCACGTTTCCCACTGTTTTCTGTGGTGTGGTCCAGTTGAGATTTGGATATGCTTCAATTTTGGTCTCACGCCTAGAAATGAGCTGGAAAAACGGATGGACCGGGTGGATAAAAGACATTCATCACGGTGTACTCCACATAGAATCCACACCATGCAAGCGTTGTTAAAATGCTCCTCAGTACCGGCTACGTACACAATCCACGTGGCAGTCAAACCAAGACCGGCAGGGCTGAGGGTGAGGTCCGTCATGATGTCCGTCATGATGTCCGTCACTATCCAAATTGTTTCACTTAGCATGGCTCACATAAATCACATATGGGCCTAATTTTTCAAACCCATGCATAATATTTTATGAGGCAACTAATGCGGTTGGAGTAGATTTCACACAAACATCGCGGTGAGCCTCATAAAAAAAAAAGAAAAAAAAAAAGAGTAGGCATCCTCTCTCCCACTATTTATCCTTGCATGGCACACCTAAATCACGTGTCTGCTTTATTTTTTTAGCTTTATAGCTAAATTTCCATCATGCACTTAATGATCAGGGTGGGTTTCACATGCACATTATTGTGAGATCCACCATGAGCCCCATCTCACCCCCTCTCTATGACTATATATATGAGAATAAATTTTATTTTAAAAAAAAAAAAAAAAAAAAACACCTACCTAATTAGTATGAAATTTATATCTCATACCCTTTTTTCAGAAAGTTTTTCAAAAAGCTATATCATGAATAAATATAATTATCATTCCAGGGTCGGTGGCTTGAGTGAGCCCACTATGATGTTTATGTAAAAAACCTAACCATCAGGTGCATCACCCATATATGTTAAGTAAAGTGCATGCCAGAAATCAGCTCCGTATATGATTTAGGTGGCCCACATGATTAGAAATAGTATACTGGGCAACACTCACCTTCCAAACTGTTTCCATTAGTATGGCCCATGTGAATCACGGAGGGTATGAATTTTGAGTTATGGGCCTAAATTTTTGTGGTATCTAATGATTGGTGTGGGTTTCATATAAGTACATGGAAATTAATATATAGAAGTTTTAAAAGAGAGAAATAACTGTATACAATACAACTATTATTAGAGATAAGAGAGAGAGTTGTAGAGAAATAGTAAGACGTAGATAGTGCTAGAGAAATTCTTCAACACCATACATACAAAATTGAGATACGGATGCTGGACCCTTTAAATTATTGTAGGTTGTTGCCTATAAATGACCTACGGTAGAAGGAAAACAACCTTCAAAGCCGGACCAAACCATAGCTCAGCTTATTTTGCAGAACTCAAGTCTTCATAGCAGTTTTAAAGGTCCCATTTGGATAATACAAATAAGTAGCTTTTTTTAATTTATGTAAGTTAATAAATTATTTTTCTAATAAGTTAGTTTAGTTAATCAACTTAAATAAATAATTATTAAATAAAGTAACTTATTTATTAAGTTATTTTTTATTGCTTTTTAACTCGTGAAAAGTAACTTAAACTACCGTGAGTGCCCTCTAATTGTGATGAATGGACGTGCCATGTTGGAAAATCTACCGTAATGTTTTGAGAAATCCACCCTGTCACTATTTTATACATCTCATTTAGAAGGTGGGCGCAAATATGACATAAATCCAACACTGAAGTGGGCCACACGACTTAAAATGGTAGTATTGAATGCCCACCGTTGAAACTGCACCCATTGTTATGTGGCCCACCATGATGTTTAGGAATCCAAGCCATCCACTGTTTTTTCAGATGATTTTAATTGGTAGGCCCAAATATAATGAAGTTCCAAAACTCAAGTACACCAGGCACCTTGAAACAATCTTATCGAACCCCGACCCTAGAAGCAGGAGCTCAAAAAAATGGGAGTGTTCACCATGATGCTTTTCAAAAATCCACCATGTTTACCATTTTTGTTAGCTCATTTTAAGCTATTGGCCTAAGTATGAGAAAATTCCAACACTCAAGTGAACCACACTACTTGAAATAGTGGTATTGAACCTCCATTGCCTACATTAATTTTTTGAAATATCCACCTGTGTCCACTGGTTTCTTCTGATGATCTTATGGGTAGGGGAATGACCTTACTACTGGCATATAATCAGCATAGTTAGACCTAGGAAGATTTCAACCGTGGTCATTTAATCCTCATTGTTTCCTTCAATGTGGCCCACATAAGATTTGGATCTGCATATTTTGGGCCCACCTCCTAACATGATGATCTGGTAAAATGGATGGACTGGGTGGATTTCTAAGAAACATCATAGTGTTCCTAGATGTGCGGAGTTGGGTTCACCCACGGCCTCCAGCAAAAGCAGCCGAGCAGATTAGGTTAGTTTGAGATAACAAACGCTGATCAGTCAGGCCATGAATGTGGACCCACCTTGATGTATGTGTTATTTATCCATGCCCTCCATCCATTTTACCTGCTCATTTGAGGGCATAAGTCCAAAATGAAGCAAATCCAAATATCAGGTGGACCACACCATTAGAAACATGGTGAATGAACGCCCACTATTAAGCTCTTGGGGGCACAAAAGTTTCGGAGCAAGCTATATTGTGTTTTCCTTCATCCTTGTCTATGTGACCTTATCAACAGGTTGGATGACAAATAAACTTTACTGTGGGCCCTTGGAAGTTTTTTAATGGTGAGCCTTCAATCACCACCGTTTCCGTGGTGGGCCCACTTGAGATTTAAATCTGGTTCATTATTAGGCCAACACTCTAAAAAATGAGCCGGCAAAACCGATAAAATTAAGATGGAGTTTAGAGCGCTGCACCATCCAAAGGAAATGTGTTAATTAAGAGCCAACAATACATATCACTTCATGCATGGATGGTCATGATTTAGCTATGTAATGATGATCACAGCCCACTTACTGCCCGAGTTAGGAACACATTTGGGTGGTCCCCACATCTCACTAACAGGCAATGGGTCCGGATATCATCAGTATTATAATGCATTGGATTATTTCCTCTCTTTCTTACAACCGCTTGCTATTTTCCAGCGCCGGGCCCACCATGGATGGCTTATAGATTGAGAACTCCGTGAGTCTAATACTCTGAACCATTTCAAAGGTGACTTGCCAATGAATTGTTTGGAAAGATACACATTCAAGTTCAACAGGCAAAGGTCCAATGTTCAGACGGTTAGGATCGTGAAACCAGGCCAACCAATTTAAATATTCAATCAAAGAGATTGTGTTTCTGCTGTCCCCCATCCAAGGTGAGGCCCATCATATAAACGGCTTGGATAATTGAGAAATGAATCAAAATCAAAGGCTAAAGTCATTGTACCATTTAGCAATGCATCGGAATAATCCAACAATGGTATCGATCCCTAGTGGGGGTGGCTAATATGGAGTGTGTATACTGACATGGGTGTGTACTATAAAGAAAGTAAAACAGAGCTTTTGAGAATTCTAAGATGCCTTTTCTTTTATTGAGATGTTTGACTAATTACACAAGATATATATACACATAATTACAATTGATTTCCGAACTTTAAGCAATCATTAGCAATCATTCTAATTTAAGTTTAACAGCTATCCATTACAAAATCAAATCCGCAGGATCACAGCTCCTCATCCCGTATTCGTAGCACTGATTTTGGCAATGGAGGATTCTTCCTGATTTTCAGTGAATTCAACTTGATCTTCTATACGCCCCCTCAATCTGAAGGGGAGATCACGGACATTCAGATTGAATTGCACAATCTTGAATTTGCTTGGTAGCAACGGTTTGGTTAAGGCATCTGCAAGCTGATTACGACTGGAAATAAATTGCACCGCTAGTTGTTGCGTGACACTTGATCCTGACAAAGTGGAAATCGATCTCGATGTTTCGTTCTAGCATGAAATATTGGATTTGAGGAGAGATAGGTTGCGCCGATATTCTCACATCAAAGCACGGCGGGGTGATGAACAGAGATGCCAAGCTCGAATAAAATGGACTTGATCCATACGATTTCGGCTGCAGTGTTTGCAAGTGACTTATATTCAGCCTCAGTTTAACAAGCTAACCAAAAAAAGAAAAACTCTCACATAGTAGTATACCATAGTTCCAAGTTCCACTCATACTCAGTCATATCTCATGAATAATAAATCAATCATCATTCCAATCATCAATTATTAACATAGTTAAGAATTCTCTCATTTTGAGTCTTATACAATTAAATAAATTTTGTTCAACAACTTGAAAGAAATAATTAATAATTAAAAAACATAAAATATAATTAAAGTGATAATCATGACTGGTCTAGAGCAACAACTTCTTCCTCTGTCTTGTAGGGTCACGTGTCCCTTAAGTCATTTTCGGCTCAACCATGTACTCTTATTCTTGAGCCACTGGCTCGCCCTCAATCACATCTGTACGATTTTACATCAATACCTGGTAAGCTGACCAAGCCTGGTGAGAAGTCCCGACATGATTCTTCATATCAAATTAGAATATAATACCAATAATCATACACAATATAATTTTAGAAAGAAAATAAAAATATTATGCAATGCATGAATACATCAAGTGGGAATTCGTCTACTTAAGTTGGAAACTCGTGAACTGCATTTGCCCATTTGTAGGCTTCTACCATGTGTTAGGCAAAGGCAAGGCCTACATTTACTCCTTGAGTAGGCTTCCACTAGTATAGTGAGCTTCTAGTAACGATTCTACTAGGTATATGACACATGGATGAACGTAATGAGGTCGATCACCCTCTTCCTTAAGGATAACTACTCTGAATCCACATAGCTTCTTTGGACTCCTCACAGAGACTTCTTGAATCAACGAGAAAAAGATATAGAAATAATTCTAAAATATTTGAAATAAATTTGTTGACGATATTGATAGATCAAATAAGCGAGTCTACGACCATTTAAATAGGAATACCAAGACTTGGAAGAAGTTTAGAAATTAAACTAGAACTAAAACTTCCTAAAATTCATAACTTACTATAAATAGTAAATTTATTAACTATCCTATTTGACTTGACCACATTATTCTCCTATTATTCTAAGCACTTTCATGTTGTACACAACTCCTAAAGCCCAATGGATGAAAAGTTACAATCAAACCAAAACTTATTAAAAATAGTAAAAACGAAAATAAACAGGTAATTCGACCGCCTATCTAATGGAATATCGCAAATTTGGCGTGGGAAACATGGCATAGCAGGGTTGGTTGGCTAAAGCAGCTCGTCCTACCCCAAAATCATATACGGTACGTCGAGTAACTCATTTCGGTTTGCGAGATATGCCTGTTTTAAGGTTCTGACAGTCTTGATGACTTCCGCTTTCGATCAGGCTTTCTTTGGTCCATCTTGAACATGAAACTGTCTGTGACCCTCTCTATATCAGTATACTATCTAGAGAGGTCTCTTAGGAATTAGCACGTGTTGTGCATGCAATTGATACATGCACATATCAAGTAATCGTGAATCATGTATTGTATAGATCATTTTAATTTTCATATTTGAATCAATGTATTCTCATATTATCTAGTAATATCAATATATCATTCAATTCAAATCCAATTAGTAATTCAAAATATACGTTGCATCAATACATTGACTCGGATAATTGATTATATTAACACATTAAACAAATTATATCATGATTACTGTATTAATATAAAACTACACATTTATCCAAATCAAATAAGAGTACTTGACAACTACTTCAGGATAAGTATACAACATATCAAACAATTAATCTATTTTAACTTGTTGAGGGAAAACATATCGGGATTGCTCACCTTGATGCGGTAAAAATGATTCTATAAACCAATAGTTTTATTTGGATTAGAATTTTCTAAAATCACATAAATGAATATTATTATTTTTTTAATCTTACTTGTTCACATGGTGAGACCCACCTTTGATTGATCTAAATCTATTTAAGATGTTTCATTTGAATGAATTCATAAATTAAAAATTTTAATGAAGTAATAAAATCACATAAATGAAAATATTCAGAAAGTTATTTTTCTGAAAGTTTAGACAATATTCTGAAATATTATGCCAGAATTCCTTGAATTTGCAAAAAAAAAAAAATTATTTTAAACTTGAAATTTCAAATTTTTATATAGCCTGTTATAATTTACACAATTTTTGAACTTAACCGCTAAAATGAGCTGAAAAAAACAGATGGATAGCATAGATAACCCACATACATTCAATGTAGCCCCAATGAGTTTACTCAGTACAGTGAAAGCGTACTAAGTAACTCATTACGCAATCCAATTTCGTAATATATCATGAGCAAACACATATGCATGTGATCCAGCCGTTCATCTGGCTAGGCCCACCAAACATCTGCCATCGTCCAAAATTCTCACCCACCCAACAATCCTAACCACCCGATAGCATTACTTGTGAGGATTGCAAATGAATGGTCAAAGGTAAAGGCTCCAAATAATCCCAAAAGTCATCTATCAGATGGATTGGATTGTCCAACGTGCGTGATTTTCTGAATATCCACATGGCCCCGTCAGATGAACAGTCTGAAGCTCGTGCACAATGCTCGCGCTTGTGGTTTTTTTTTTTTTTTTTTTTTTTTTTTTTTTTTTTAAACACACGCGCACACACCACCACACACTCACGCCTCAATGGGATTTCACCACCTATACGTTTTCAAACCCTTGACCGCTTGTGGGTTGTGGCTTCTAATTCATTCGTATAGACAAACAAAAAGAAAATGATGTCCCCATTCCAAGAAAAATAGTTTTTGAAAATTGAAAAATTACAATAGAAGTCACTAGGGGTGCACACGGGTTGGTTCGGTCCGGTTCTGGGGTGAAATCGGAACCGAACCGTTCCTAACGGTTCCACCATTTTTAGAACCATGGGTACCCTAGAACCGAACCGGAACCGGACCGTGAAAAAACAGTTCGGTTCTGTATCGGTTCCACAGTTCTAGCCTTACCCAAAAAAAAAAAAAAAAACCCTTTTTCAACTCTCTGTAAAAGAAAATCCTTACCTGCGGAAGCAGATTGTGGACTGAGTAAACTCGATCTGTGGTGTCCAGTCTAATTTATGTATTTTATCCATTCCCACTATCCATTTTAACAGCTAAGATTGAGCCCAAAATTTTTTTTTTTTCCTAGACTCAACATACTAATACCAAATACACCATGGAAGAGGGGAATTGTTCAAAATCCCTCTCACTACGATTTTTGAAGTCACCTTGAATTTCAATATTAGCCATGCCTTCTTCAGAGAGAGAGAGAGAGAGAGAGAGAGAGAGAGAGAGAGACTGTCTAAGAGAGCTCTGCACATGTGTGGCCCACTAATAGAGATGAAAATGATGATTTAAAATGTGGGCTCAGCCTCAAAAAATTGTCCACCTAAATTGTCATGTGGCACAACTGAAGCACATGGCAATAACAGGTCATTGTATCATTTCCTGACATAGCCCAAAAACAATTGTGTTGCTTAATCGACCTTACCAACAGACAGTTAGAAACTGACATAGCCCAAAAACAATTGCGTTGCTTAATTGACCTTACAAACAACAATTTACAATATTCACCAAAAAATCAACTACGCACATTCACATATCACTGCCACAAGAGGAGTACTGATCCAATAAACAGAAAGGTCTCAGCATCAATCCTGCAAAGAAGAAGGCCAAAAAGAAAATTAATTGGCATAAATGAATTTGTATATTCGGCTATCTAAGGTGAAGAGTGGAAATTGACAACTAATCATAGTTATCAACAACCAGAAGTGTAGCAAAGAACATTCTCATTTTTCACTTTTGGTAGTGCCAACCCTACAAACTGTTAATTGGCGCACTTCAGGACGGATCTGCACTATCCAGACAATGGAACAACTCTTGGATAAAGAGTAGCCTGAAAGCATGCTCACTGGAAGTTCATAACTATCCAACCCATTTCCTTTTTTCCATGGCCAAGACAAGTTTACACAAATGGTCTAAAAGATAATCTACATATCTACCGGTTACAGATGCAAACCACTTAAATACAATTGACCCATCATTGAGGTGGCCTCTAGTGGGTGCTTCCAAATGAGCATTTGAGACTGATTCAAATACTCAAGTCAACAACAATAATCTACTCAATCAAACTCCATTTGGGCTGTGCTTTTTTAGATATTTTGGCCTAAAAATCAGGTTGTTTCACTTGTCAAGTGGGCTATAGCATACAAAACAAATGAATGGCTAGCAAGAAACAGTTTTGGGCCTCTGTTTGGCCAGCCTGAGGAATGAAATGGCCTGATTTTTAACCAGAAGATCTAAACAATACGGCCCACCTAATGGTTGGATCTCTCGCATGAATCAGTTTCCAAATGGCCTGATTTCATCATCTGCTTTCCAAATCATGTTTCAATACACTGAAAAAATAGTATTGAATTTCTTTCTTGCAATATCTGTGAAGCAGTTAAAGATTTGTTCAGAGGTAGATGTTTTTTCATGCAGGATGAAGAGCTACATTATGGTAAAAGGCGGTTGTTTCAGAGAAGGGAGCATTATCTTTCAAGGCTTATTGAAAATTTTGAATTTAAGAGGGCCTTCTACTCTTCTTCCTCCATTTCTTGCAAGTTCAGTGGAATCGATCTGTCTGGTTAACCCAAATTGTATGGAGGCAGATTGTAAATCTTTTGAATAGAAAAGCGCAGCAACACATCAGCAATCTCACATCAGAAAAGTGCAACAACACATCAGAAAAGTGCAGCAACACATCAGCAATCTCACATCTTTGAATAGATAAGTGCAGCAACACATCCAAAATAGTATTTTAAGGAACTAGAAAATAGTCAATATTTTGTTTCACATCTTTTAAGGAACACATCCAAAATAATATTTGAAGGAACTACCTGTTTTGATTAGATCCTGTTTGGATGTACCTGAAAACAGACATTGGTTTTGCTTTTTAGCAGTATGGGAATCAAAAACGGGGTTAGGCAGGTTTCTTTTTTCCTGCAATTTCTGCCTCTAATCTCAGCAACACATCAACAATCTCACATCTTTGAATAGAAAAGTGCAGCAACACATCAAAAACAGTAATGCCAAGACAATGCAAACCAAGGAGAGAGGAAGAACTCACAATACCAAAAAATAGTCAATATTGCTCGATGCACAAATCCAAGTAAACTCGATATGAAAATCCTCAAATAGAAGATAGGGCTGTAAAAATATAATAATTTATTAAAATCAAGAAGAACACAATAACTAGAAGTAAATTGTATGTAAATTATATGATAAAATTATATTGATCAAATGAATATTTACCTGATTCAAGAGCTTCAATTTCAGCCATATTTTCTTCAACTTGAATTGGGAGAGGTGAATCACATAACCAATCTTGTGCATAAATTAAGCATTCCACAAGCTTAGGGGTAAGAGAACTATGGAATTGATCTAGAACACGACCTCCAGTACTAAAAGCCGATTCAAATGCAACAATAGATACGGGAATGGCTAAAATATCCCCTACAACTTGAGAAAGAACTCTATACTTTGAGTTATTCACCTTCCACAAATTCAAAATTTCAAAGTTTGGATCATCCTTTTCACAAGATTCCTCTAAGTATTTGTCCACTTCAGACTTGCTTCCATTACTCTCTTCTTCTTCCAAATGTTTTTGAAACTTTGATTTGAGAGAAATTAATTGCTCACTTGTACAACTAATTGATTGGTCGACATCCATGTCAAAAACAGTTAGACTTGAAGAAGAATCAACTAACTGAAAATTTTGATACTCATCATAAATACGATTGAATGCCTCTCTTATCTTCTTAGTGAGCTCAATCACCATAGCAGGTTCGTAAACTTCAGAATAACAAAACTTCATATATTTCAATTTATAACGGGGATCCAACACAACAACAATCAATAACATCATATTCACCTTTTCAATATTTTTCCAATACTTTTCAAATTTAATCTTCATTTTCTTAGCCATGGTATTTAAAGTAGGATCCATACTAATTGACCATTTAGATAAGAAACTTTCAATAGCACAAACTTCATGAAAATATGAATTAGAAGTGACATATAAAGAACCAGACAAGCAAGCAGTCACATCATAGAATTTCTGCAAAAATTTTATAAAAACTCAATCATCATCCCAATCACTAGTGGTAGGAGGTCCATCATGAAGTTCTATAGTGAAATGTGGATCTTCCTCTTCTAATCCCTCAAATGCTTTTTGAAACTTTGTTGCAGCATCTAGCATGACATATGTGGAGTTCCACCTAGTTTGAACATCTAGGCACAAAGAACTTTTATATGTTATCATCTCTTTCTCTACACATGCCTTGAAGCATTGTTCTCTTTGTGGAGAACTCCTAACATACCTCACTGCCCTATGAATTCGAGTTAATGAATCTTTTAATTCAATCAACCCATCTTTCACAATTAAATTAAGAATATGTGCACAACACCTCATGTGAAAGAATTCGTAGCCTAAAATGAAAGTATCACTCTTCTTAGACATCTTTCTTTTCATATATGAAACAGCAACATCATTGGAACTTGCATTATCCACAGTAAGCGTGCATAATTTCTCTATACCCTATTCCATTAAACGTGGACTACAACAAACAGTACTTTTAGCGACGAAAATTTTCGTTGCTAAAAGCCAGATTTTCGCAGCTAAATACTTTTAGCGACGAAAATTTTCGTTGCCAAATTCATCGCTAAAAGACCGAGGTGCAGGATATTTATCAGCGAAAAATTCAAATCGTCGCTAAATGCCAGCTTTTTAGCGACGAAAATTTCGTCGCTAAAAAAAATTTCCTGGACCTTTAGCAGCGAAAATTTTCGCTGCCAAAAAAATTTAGGACTTTTAACAGCGAAACTTTTCGCCGCCAAAAAAACTTGTAAGACTTTTAGCGGCGAATATTTTCGCCGCCAAAAAACTTCAAAGACTTTTTAGCAGCGAAAATTTTCGCCGCCAAATAATTTCCAAGACTTTTAGCAGCGAAAATTTTCGCCGCCAAATAATTTTCCAAAAATTTTTAGCACCGAAAATTTTGGCCGCCAAATAATTTCCAAGACTTTTAGCAGCGAAAATTTTCGCCGCCAAATAATTTCCAAAAATTTTTAGCACCGAAAACTTTGGCCGCCAAAACAATTTCTAAGACTTTTAGCAGCCAAAAGTTTCACTGCCAAAAAAACTTTTTAGACTTTTTAGCAGCGAATATTTTGGCTGGTGAAAAATTTCCAAGACTTTTTAGCCGCAAAAATTTTCGCCGCTAAAAAACTTGTAAGACTTTTTAGTAGTGATAGAAAAGTTTAAAGACTTTTAGCAGCGAAAATATTCGCTGCCAAAAAACTTGTAAGACTTGCAAAAACTTTTTAAAGAACCCAAAAAACTTCCACTTTTAGCAACGAAAAGTTTCGTTGCTAAAAGTCTATTTTTTTATTCAAATATACAGCTCAAAATTCCACACAAAATTCCTGATATACACCTGTTAACAATATATTTCATCATATTCATCCTGATATACACCTGGTATATAATGTATTTCATCATTTTCACATTCACATCCAGCTACCCAAACTAGTAAATCCATCCAAGCCTCGGTTAGAAATTGAGGCTAAAAATGTTTAATTTTTTTAAATATTTATTTAAACTACTAATCCATTCATTCAATCCACTCATGAAACAATCAATCATAAAAGCCATAATACCAACAAAAGAGTTAACAACTCAATCAAACCATCAATCTCACTTGTTTACTATTTAAAGTTTTCAAAACAAACTCAATCAAACTATTATACAACATTAGGTTCCACAAATAATACAAAGTCACAACGCAAGATTTGGGTATGACTTTTGCTTGGCTGATGAACAACTACAGCTTGTTCGGTAGTCTGAAAGCATCTGCAAAGAAGAACTCACCGTTTTAGCAATAATTTATAGTGGAGTCCATATCGACAGTTCAGATTGCTCCACTGGCATGTCTCTGGCTCCTAATTTTACTTTTAACAGCTCTAGAGGTTTCTTTCTCAGCATTTAAATGTCAAAAAAACATAGTTATCATATGAAGTCTAAAATAGACTTGTTTGACACATGTACAAGCATATGGATATCCAAGCAAAAACATATGAGAGCAAAAGAGAGAAACCTTCGGTGATCTTAAATTAAAAGGGTAGCAGAGAGCCGATGTAGGATAGACTTACTCCACGCACAATCTCCATCGTCTCTTCAATTTCTTTTCTATGAGCTGAAATGAGAGCCTCTTCTTCCTACACAAGTGAAGAACACAGTTCCAAACTCAAAAAAAGAAAAGAAAATCCATTGCATACAGAAGCAGGCTTTGTACATAATTCCTCAATATGTGCCATGCAGAAAATTTTTCCTGGAAAAATGACCAAGATTTAAATGCAAAACACCAGGGGAGAAAAAACCAATGCAATAGGAATCTTTGTACAAAGGTATCTTAGAACAGATGTTTCAAAACTTATCGTCAAATCAAGCAACTTAAAGAATACTAAAAACAAAATTCACGTCATACAAATACACCATGTCATTCATGGAGCGTGTGATACATTCCTCCAAGCAACTCAACTTACCTCTGATTCTGAAATCCGTATTTCCTGAATCTGACGGAGCAAGACCAACAACAATTTTCTCGGGTGTAGACAAATGCAATTGCTTGGAGAGACCTTCTAGAAATCCTTCACTCATCACTTTACTTCTCAGTGCTTCACAGAAAACTGTGGCAAAATTTGACCTACCCAAAAAGTATCTAAAGATAAGTGATAGAAGATCTAGCTTTGACTGAAAGTCTTCGCTCTGAAATGTCACTTGATCTAAGCAGGCTTGGAGTAGTACAATGCTTCCCTCATTCCCATAATTAACAAACTACACAGCACAAGCAGATTGTTTTACAACTACAGGTCTAGGAAAGAAATGAGATAGGGAAAATATTCAGTGCCACTAACTTAATATAAGAATTGGTCTGGATCACTAGTAGCACTATAACTTATATTGCGAGCACTATAGCATCTCTCTTTAATTTGTACCACTCTACATGTATGTTATTACTTATTACCCATGTAAACTAGCTAGCCATGCATCATTCATGTATGCATGAATAAATTTGTATCCAACAGTAGACCAGCAGGGCTATCCACTAAAACAGAGTTGCAAGTACCCTCATAGAAGTTAAATTGACAGATACTTCTGCTCTACTGGTTTTAATAGCTGATTCTACATCTGATTGGATAATTATCAACTAGTGATATGTTGTAGGTATAGATTTCAAAAGATCCTAGCTTCATGTTCATCAATCAGCCCACATGTGAGTACATAACATAAATGGCAATGACATGTCAGAAGTTATATCAAGATTTTCTTTTTTGGAGTTCCAATATCAGCTTTTCTTGGTGGAAAACCAAGTGCTGCATTGGAAATATTCCACTTTTTCCTCATATTAGTTCCACAAGAAATTCCAAAGTGCTGAATTTGAACAATTACTCAACAAAATCTACCAAAATTGTTACAGGCTTAATGCAAGAAGTGTTGTAAGAACACAAAATTCGCACCAATCAGATGATTCTAACTATTAGATCAATTGCCCACAAAATGGATGGTTGGTATAATTTATTGAAAACATATCCCATCAACAATTTAATTCATCAATTTGTAGGGGAGTATAATGGATCACTTGCAGTTCTAAAGAATCAGTTTTATCAAACCTACCAAAAATGAACCAGATGGATTGCATCATCCAATTATTGTTGAATCTTCAACGGTAGCCAATGAAACATGTGCTGGTCATGACGGACAGTCCTAACTAATATATCGGACCATCCATGAAATGTATGCATGTACTTTACCTTGGTCTCTTTGAGATTTTACCTACTCAGTTTCAGGCTTTTGACTTTCAAAAAGAGGAGAAAAACACACTAGAGTTACAACATAGAGAATAAGCAGTGACCTGAAAGATTTTTTTTTTTTTTTCCAGCTCTTTGAAAGGTGGGTGATAGAAATAACTGCAACACAAGATTCTTATGCCACTGCACAATTCGGATCCCCCTCAAACATGCGACATACTATAATCCAACCATAATACACATTAGCACTACCCTTTGGTAGGTATTCGAAACCTCTACCTTACATAAGCCAGCTTATCAATCAAGAAGAATGCCTAGGAAATAAAAGAGAAAGGTGATTGTAAATAACAATGGCATGACTTAATGCAACTCATGTGATTTGAGAAAATTAAAACAGTCTCATCATTAACACAGGTAATATGAGAATAAGTTCAAAACGCACATGATGTACCGGGGAGCAAGATAGGTGCAAGGCTACAAAGGGATGTCCCGTCACAAAACAGACCGCAATATCCCAGGTTTGTTATTTCTTCCATTCCATGGTGGTGCCTCCATGGAATGGAAGAAAGAGATGTCACGCACATGGTGGTGCCTCCATCTGTAAAATAATTCATGTACCGGGGAGCAAGACAGGTGCAAGGCTACCTGAATTATTTTACAGAGGGAGGCACCACCAAGAACATGCAATATCTCAGGTTTGTTATTTCTTCCATTCCATAATCATTGTGAGTTCTAAGAATCATGTGGAACAAGTAACATGGTCTGCTTTAATCTCATCTTTGATGTCTTTATTAATTCAATTGATGCACACTTTTTATTGCTAACTGATCCACCCATATGACACCCAAAAAGAAAAAAAGAAATGTGACCCACTCCTGATTTTTGTGGTTCAACACATTGACCCTAAAAAAGTTCACAAGAGCTAAGTTAGCTAGCAACTGTGTTTCTTGAAGCTTACCATCAATGAATCAGGAAGGAATGTAGAGAAAGTTTCTTCTTCTTCTTCTTCTTCTTCTTCTTTTCTTTTGCATTGAAGGAATTTCAGTTTAAGCCATGCTTGAATCTAAGGTTACTTCAAACATGAGGAATTTGAATTCACAAAAATATTGTTTAATTTTCTATATACCTTTTTAAACTCTAGAAATTCAGTTAATTTTACTTATTTTTAGCTGGTGAATCTCTGATTTCGATTTTTCCAAAAACCCATTTTAGGATTCTTTTCTTTATGCTTGGCTGATCAACTGGATTCCATGTTTTAATCTAATCAAAATTGCATGGCACACAATTGGAGTTGAAGAATGTAATATCAAAAGATTCTCTTCTCAAGAATGTAATATAAAACATGACAAAAAAAATCCTAGAATGTCTATTTGTTGGAATTTCACTACATAAAATGGTAGGTTCTGGTAATATTCTCCCATTGAATTAGTTGTGAAATATTCCTTTTCACTATCTGTTTGACGGTTGCCAATCAGATAAAGCAGGGCGTGATTTTAGAAATCTACAAAATCTGCATTTAAAAAAGAAGGAGCCAAGCTAGCATTGCAAGGCCCAGCACATTTTCACATTTTTTTACTGAAATTTCTATCCAAGCTGTCCCTAAATCATGTGGTTGGAAAAACTTTTAGGAAACAAGTCATCCATGGGCGCCTTAGAATAGGAACAATTCATAAAGAACTCACATTCAACCAAAAAAAAAAAAGCAAAAAGCAAAAAAGCAAAAAGCCAAAAAAAGAAAAGCCTATAAAATAGTGGCATGGCTCTGGATCATTTGGTTTTTATGATTTCGGACATATGGAGTATCCACAGTTAGGTATAATAGATGAATGGTTTGGATCTCATACATATGTGTCTTACGTACCTGACATAACTAAGATATTAGCATCTAGCACTGGATACTTGATGATTCATACAACAATGAAGCACTTTGGCATCTGCAAAAAAACAAAATGACAAGTGGAATTCTGCATATTACTGGTTTGCATTGGAACAAATAACCAACCAAATGGACTATAAAATGAAAATTAAAGAATGAAACACATTGAAAGAATAAATTTTCATTAGTCAGAGGTTAAAACTTACAATTTCCCAAACAATCTTAATTTGAGGCCCTGCCCCGTCTAAATATGGGCCCCCATGGTTTGAGTTTGGATCAGTACATGTATGCCCATGATTTGAGCCTGACTTGTATTAGGCTGAAGTGTCCTGTTACCTATTACAAGTGTGGCTAGTAGTTGTGAGATATAAACTTTAATTTTGATAAGCTCTGTCAAAGAATATAGAATATAAATATCAATTGTTTACAAAAAAGATGGACACCGATTAGAGAGAATCATGATCTACAAGAGGTCTGTGCACCCCACATGAAAAATAACACACAACTTGTGCCAACTTGGCAAATTTGAGGCTGTACAAGCTGCAATGTATCTCAGCTTAGTAAACACCCATTCTCAAAGCAAACAACAATGTCAGGAACCTAGAGAAAGAAGCCCTGGCAGTTACATTGTCTAAGGAAAGAGGCCGCTATTTTGACAAATGCATCAAAACATCAATACACAACACTTGTTTAAGCTCACCAAGACAGTTGACTTGATAGGCAAACAAGTGGATGGATCATATCTCAAAAAATCATGTGGAGGAAGTTCATCAAAACATCAATACACATTTCTACTTTTTTCTTTTTCTTTTCTGAAAAATGAGTATTGTTCAGTTTTCACAGGAAAAAAAAAATTAGATCTTCTGAAATATACAAACTTTTAAACATAAAAGCAATCATACAAGTATTTCTCAAAGTTACAAGTTTAGAAAGGAGTTCTGCTAACTACGATTATAGCAGCAAACTCTAGGACATTTACAGTGAGTGGATCTGGAAAGGGACAGAGCCATCTACCATGTTCGTCTAAGAATAAAGATAAACTCCAACTCACATTGACCTAAACAAAATGAATATAAATGCTGCCAGACATAAGAAGAAATCTCTGCAAAGACATGTCCATAAGATAGATGGTCACCAAGGATATCTAATAGGCCTATTGAACATATATAACAAGCATTTTATTTTGGTAACAACTCACATTGGGTGTGGGCAACATTGTCATACCAATGTAAGAAGCATTAATTAGATTCAACTTTTCATGTAGAAATAAGCTTTCTTACTTGTTCATAGATGCTTCTATCCTTAGTGTTGGCATTCATCAGCTATCATTGCTTCTCATCTAAGGCATTCTAAGTGTCTGGTTCCTGAATGATGATATATCAACACTTGAACAACTTGGTGAGTTAGTTCAATATTAGATACATATTAGAGAAACAGGAACAAATCCTGATTGTAACTTTGCAACAGAAAATGATGGTTAACATTAAGTAGATAAACCAGATGCAGCTGATAACTATTATAGTTTCATTCATACAACCTAGATCACACATTGTTCCTACTATCCAAGCTTCATTCGAAATAAAATCTTTGAAACAATCAGTGTAATGACAGAAAGAATAAACAGAATTTATAGTAGAAGCAAAGGAAATAAGAACTACCAAAGGATAGAGCAAAGCTTAGTGCATTATCAAATTGATTCCACATATCTGGCCAACTAAAATTCATGCACCTTAGAGAAAAAAGGATCCACACAATTCAGGAGCTCTATACCATCTTGTTGCAACAAAATCCTATAAGCAAGGGAAATGTAATAAGTCCAATAATTTAGGAGCTCTAAAACATCAACCCTACTTGTACCAGCTTCAAAAAAATATGTCGGAGCCAACTACATATTCTTGGACTTGCATTCTTTTATAAGCACCATAGATGCAATCATGTTTCATGGACCATTCCCAAAATACACATATTGGAGATTATATTGCACCACCATTGCTAGGCTTTTGGTGCCATAAAGTTAGTAAGTGTCATACACACACACTTGTTTATATGAACCCCACATTTGATTGATGGTTCATATTAAAATATTGCAATAGCTAATCTTGGCAATCCTTCCATCGTATGGACGGTCCAATATGTGGAAGGTCAGCTAATTTGCATGGAGCAAGGATTTAAGAAATCCACATTCCAATAACAGAAATCCATATTTAGAAGCCTGATATCCACCTCCATTGTTGCCACCCGTGCTAAGCAGAATTATCACTTGAAGTAATTGCGCAAGTGAAAAATCCACACTTGTCGTAACAGCCCACTGCAAACATAAAAGTTATTCAATGGCTTGGATGAAATTGAAAAGGAAAATTGGCCTCCCGTATATAATGGAGATTTTGTACTTCAAAATAGATTATTTTCAAGAAGTACCTGTCCAACAATGTTGAACCTGCACGAAATTCAATTGAAAAGCGTTAGATGATTGCATCAAGGAAAAACCAAACAGACTGCGGATACAAGAAATGGGAAATATAAAATGAAGCAACTTTAAGGGCTGGATCGAATTGTCACAAAAATGGGAACAGAATGATGATGGATATTAGTGATCATAATCCAATTTACATTTTGTGTAAATTTTTCAGGCAGGAGCATTTTGCAAATCTGGCCATCTGCATTGTGAGGGACATCCAATGGCCCCACTTCCCCTGAAATCTTAATGCGGAGACGCGTAAAAGCTCATGTTAGTGTTTTGGGTGCATCCAAAGAGCCACTAAACTTTGAATTAAAATTTCAAGTACGTTAAATATTTCAATAAAATCAGGCCAGTAATAAAAAGTTATAATGTTCTCCAAACATAATTCCTAATGAGAAGAATGTAAAAAATGGCAACGAGCTTAACCAGGTCGACAATTAAGCAGCATTACTTTCAAGTAATCCATTACCTTGTTGCATTGCCAAAGAAATGAAGATTTATCTTCCTAATATTCCACATTTTATTCAATATACTCCCAAATGGTAAAGAAAACATAAATTCAGTATCACAAAGATATAAATATACATGTAATGGGATTTCTTTCATTCAGATGCTCCAAGAAGAGAGCCAAATGGGGTCCAACTTAATCGCACATGGCAATAGCTTCAATTTTGAGTAGTTGTACATACATAGCTTTCAACGCATGATTGTTTAGAGTTACAGTTGTTTTATGAGTTTCTTTCTTTACATCTTTCAGTTTGCTGGGACAGCTCACATTTGCATCCAATTTGGAGTAGCGACTGGATCAAATAAGGAAACTAAATGTAACAGAAAACTGAGGTGTTTTAGCCTCTGCTTACAATAACATGAAACAAGAAACTATATGCAGAAAACTGTTTTGTGCTTTTGTACAATTTACCAATAAGAGAAATATGCTCAGCTGCAAATATTAATCAATCAAGATTAATTGACAATTACAGATTGATCAATTCGAAGCAAAGCTTCTTTCAGTTTAAGTGATTAATAACTATAAAGTAACAAATTTCTAGCAATTAATTGTATAAAAATTTATGTCATTTGTTTACCATTCAATAGCTAACATGGTAAGTTCTTTAGGCCCGTTTGGATTGGTAGAAAATAATATTCATCAGAGGAAAGAAAAATGATTTCCTCTTATATGACAGTTCCCTTCGTTTACTGTAAAGCCAAGATGGGTGAGGAAACCGGGTTTCATTTCCTCATATTTTCTCAAACAAGGGAAAATTTCCCCCTTTCTAACAGACGGCTGTCAATCTTAAACTACTTAGGGGGTGTTTGGTGTTGATTTTTATATTTCTTGTCTTAGTAATTCTCTGGCTTTTGCCAAAAAGAAAAAAGGAAAAAAGTTAGTTCATACATTTTTGTTGCTTTTTAACATTTTCACCTTTTACTCAAAATTTACTCTAGCTTTTGGATGAAAATTAGAAAACAAAAAGAATTTAAACAGAAAGTTTGACTTTTCCTAAGTTTCTCTAAAAATCTTGATGTATGAACCAAACACGGGGAATGAAAAACATAAAGAATTTAAATAAACATATAGACTTTTCCTAAGTTTTTTTCTGAAAACTCCTATGATGAACTAAACAAAAGTTAATCATACCAAATAATGTTACTAATTAAGAATACATGTAAAAAAAAATCTCACTGAGGGCCTACAAGGATAGCAACATGCTAGGTTTATCACGCATCAGGCTTGAACCCATCTGGTTCAGATTTATGATTGCTCATATCTAGTAAAGCATACAACCATATTGCCCAAATAATGTTCAGTTCAAGTACTCCATCAAATTTTACACATTGCACAAGTGCACACCCACAAAAATAATTACCAGAATAATAATTAATATATAATCTGAATATGTGCTGGTAGATGTATATGTAGGTTTGGCATTTAATATTCCCTATATACCTTCTTTCATCTACGTCCAAGTTACAACTACTTAAATGCAGCAAAACATGCATTTGAAATAACCATATGGTCTTCCAAACAACAATCAGTTCCAAACAGCATACCCAGATCCAAACATGATTAAGGAATTCAGGTTTAAATCCCATTTTCTTTGGATCCAGGTATCATATTTGAAAACTGTGGTTACTTCAGAACACACATCAGTAGCACTATTGAAAAAACAAAGAAATCAAAGAAATATTCAGCATCTATACTACCCAATACTAACAGTGACAGGTTGGTCGCTCCACTCAACTCTGTTATTGCTCTTGCAGCTACAAATATAACCATTTCTGCTCTGACAGAAGCATCCCTCTAGAAAATCATAAAAAAGGGCCATTGGAGAAGAACTCTTTGGATTAAGAAGTAGATCTGTTTGGGATGCTTGAGAATCTAAATAAAGGATATCAAATCATCAAAATGACTAGAGAGTCTAAAAAGAAAACAAACCTGAAATAAATACGAGGTGGAGAATAACAGAATCTGTTGTTCTGCCACTTCTATACTTGAAAGTTGGGAATCTTGCTTGCTTGCATTTGGTTGTCATTGTACTCAACCTGAAATAAATCCCTATGTTAATATCAAATTGGAAGATATAAAAAAGAACAGAAGAAGTAACCGAGATAGATATAAAGATGTATACATTTAGGCAACATCAAGGTTTTACATTATTTGCTCTAAACATGATTTATAAAAAAAAAAATAAATAAATCTGTACAGGAACTCCGAGCAGAAGCTCCAAAATATGATTGGATTGAGATTAGGAGTTTGAGAAGATGATGGGATCTATTGGCATGTTAGCAAGCCTAATGGTTTCCTCTTGTGCCTAGAAGAGTGGGTTGTCCTCCTACAAATCAAACCGCTTGATTCCTTAGGTGGGCAACCATTACTGAATGAAAAGGAACAACTAAAACCATTTTTATGTACATTTTACACAATGGCCCACCTTGCTGAATTCTTGAGCCAGGACATGAACATCCACACGCTATAACCTGCCTGATGGAAAGCTCAGGTCTCAAACAAGTATGCCATATCAGCATGTGTGCTCGTGTTGACAGGCAGGTCCATGCATGCATTTGGGCATCCGCAAATATTCTAATCCTTGGATGAGATGTGATATGAGAAAATTGCTGAGATTAGAGGCAGAAATTGCAGGAAGAAAAGAAACCTGCCTAACCCAGTTTCTGATTCCCATACTGCTAAAAAGCAAAACCAATGTCTGTTTTCAGGTACGTCCAAACAGGACCTGATCAAAATTAACTCCTTGCAAAACCTGAACTCGTAGCCTGCAAAACCATAAACCTTTTGCCATCTAATCTAAACCATTTTGCATAATCAGGTAGTTGCATCAAATAGGACACAGCCCATCAAATAATCAGGTTGTTGACATAGATAATTTGATCATCACAAGTGGTGTTGTAGGATATTTGAAATTTTGAAAAATCTCTCTCAAAATTTTAAGATAAAGGACTTTAAAGACCTTCAATACTTTTTAGGTAAGAGTGCTATCAATTTTGATCCTTTGAAAGAAGCTCATTGTTAGCTTAGTTGTAAAGTTTGGTTTATTGTGAAACAAAACCAATTGATCCTTTGAAACACTACTCTCCCCTCTATGGAGATTTCAAATAAACATTACGATGGGCATTTGGAACCAACAGGATTTGAAATTCTCCTGTCATGTTTGGCACCCTGGATTTAGAATCCCTTGCAATCTAAAAGTAGTTATACATAGTATATTTGAGGGATTTTAATTTAATTACTATATCGATTTTAATATTTTTAATTAGTGTATGCATATGTAATGTTTGACACAATGGTTGTAATAAGCCTGTTCAAATATATACTTTGCCCCAAAATGATGAAATTCCAAGTCTTGGATAAGCGACAAGCACAAGATCACATCCAAGTCACTAACCAACGATTTTTAACCATTGACTTGCATGGGCAATGTTTGGATAGCACAAATCTTTGTATTAAAGTAATTATAGTGATGCAATTGATAATCTAATTGTTTTGAGATATCATCACTAAGCCATGTACCCAATAGATTAATAGCATAGTGACACACATGTTACACATGCATTTTATCATAGCTTCTTGTGGTGTGGTTCACTTACCCTTCAATCTGTATTCTTTTTTGAGCTCATGCCTTGAAATATCAGTGAAAAATGAATGGACCATGTGGATAAAAATATAAACATCATAATAGCCCCACAGAGCTCATGATCGGACCATCCTTCTCTAGCTAGGACCTAATGGAAATAGTATCCAATGTCCCAACAGAGCTCATGACAGAACCATCCATCTCACATGAGCTACATGTATGGTAATAGTAAATGTGGGAGAAAAAAGCTTCATGTTAAATGGTTTAAAACTCATATTTTTAAAAACCTTAAAATGTGAAGTTGATACTGAATATAATTCTTTTGTGATTTTAACTTAAAATGGTGGTGTTTCTTTGTTAAAGTTGGTGTTGAACTTACACCATAAACAAACTAAAAAACTCATGTTAAAAGAAAAGAGTCTTGAAATGGGGTTTTCGAAAACCCCTTTTTTGAACCGTAGCATGCGACGCAAGCTCTCTTCCACCTCTTTGATTCTCTCGATCCACAAGGACATTGAAGGGCAGGGCAAGGGACCAAAAGGCCAAGATTGCAGTTTTGTTCCATTCATATTCAAGGCCTGAGATCCACATTGCAGTTTTTGCTGATTTCAAGCTGGAATTGAGGAAATGCAATTGCAATTTGAGGACTACTTCCTTGTTTTGATGTTGTGTTGTTTTCTTGTTCAATGTTCTTTACAAGATCATCTCATTCATGGTTGCTTTCTTTCTTTTTTTTTTTTTGTCTGATGTTTTTCATTTGTGCTTTGATGATGTAGATCTTTTGAATATTAATTAATTTGTTTTTTAAAATTTTCTTTTAATTGAGGGATTTGAAATTTCTGGGGAGGAGATCGTTTTTTGGTGTAGTTCTTTGATTAGGAGGAAAAACAGAGAAATTGAAAAAAGAAAAAAGAAAAGAATATTTTTTAGTGTTTTATTTTCAATAAGATTTTTTTAACAACACCTTAAGGGCTTGTTTGGACTTGTTAAAAGCATGGGACAGGAAATATTGTTTCTCTAGAAATCTTATTAATGATGTTAATTTTTCTTCATAACTAGATACTATTAGTAAAATGCATGTTGGCCCATGTACATCAGTTTCACCACCTCGTGTTAGGATATGATCGCAAAAATGACTGGATCCAAAACTCAAGTAGGCCATGCCAAATTAAACAATGGAGATTGAACACCCACCATTGAAACCTTCATTGGCGAAAACTGATGGACAGGGTAGATGTCATGTGGACATGTTGGTGGGATTGTTATGTTTTCCGACAGACTTTCCAGGCTGGTGCTAACTTGTATGGTGTAAGTAGACAATACTGTACTTCCATGAATATGACATACTGCAAAAATGATTCAATTCCTATTTTGCAGATTGGCCAATATTGGGTGGTTTTCAAAAATAAGGGTGGAGTAAACTAGAGCTCTGAGGGTTTATTTGGACTTCAAGATTTCACCTGACATTCTATGGGGAGGTAATTCTTGTGTTGGTCTTACACTTTTGATTAACAAGTCTTTTAGAAAGTTTATTTTTTGATGGCCATTATAGACACCATAGTTGGTGATACTCATAGATATGTTTCAATGTTATATCTTGTTCATGCTGCTTGCACCAATTTAAGCTAATCAGCACTTTCAAGGTCCATTTGGAATTCCCCAATTTTCAGCACACTTGATGTGCTCTATTCAAGTCGAAGTGGGATAAGAATATCCCATTTGTGGTTCGGTGTGGAAAAGCTGGCTGGTTCCCATTCTCTGCTCCAATCTAAATGCTAGGCAATTGGTTCTATTGCAATGTTTAATCAATCCCAACTTCTGTGGACTTGTACACGAGCCCTTGTGTCTGTCACTATTCATTAACTAAGAATTTCCTACCAAGAGTATGAGGATTTGGGTGGGCCGTACACAAGCCTCTTATATATGTCATTATCATTGACTAAGAGCATCCCACTAGTGGTTTTGGAGTGGAAAAATCTGGTTTTGGAGTGGAAAGATTTTTTGTGTAAGCTAATCTTGCATCTGGGCCTCCTTATTGTAAAGAAACCAAGGATTTTCAGCTGCTGCTGCTGCCGCCCATAGGGTTGAAGTTGTAGTGGATTTAAGCCAGTCGAACATCTGATTGAACCTCTAGACACTGATCAGCCAGTCAGATGTCCATTGCCCGAACCTTCAATTCTAAATGTAAGCACAAAAAAACAGGAACATAATGGGCTCATTATCCAACATTGGAGAGTTTGTTAAAGCTACCCAGTTCGGTGGTCAAAGATCAGGTTTATTGGTCTTCACCTACTTGTTTGTCTACTGTCAAGCGGACATTCTTTATGAGGAGACGTGTATCAACTTGATTGGTGCCTCCATATTGTCGGGTAGAAGGAATATGGTTGATGCTTGGGAAAGGTATTTTTGGACAGGTGTATGTGGGGCGTCAAATTTTTGCTGCTCCTGGTGGCCTAGATAGGATTACTGGCCCTGGTGCTATAGAGGTTTGAAAATTTCTTAAATTTTTTTATTGTTTGGTAGAGCTGTGTATTCGATTTTCCTTCTTAATGGACACTGCAGGAGGCACAAAAAATGTTCTTACATAACAAGTAGATTTGTCATGCATTACTCCAATCAAATGATTCTACTAACTTGATCAGTAGTCATTAAAATGAATGATCCATGTCAATGGCCTACAAAATTGGTTCATGACTAACTGATTTTCACCAACCATCCTATGGACTACACGTTTGATTTCATGGGCCATTTTATTGATTGTGGAGCTCAAGATCACTTTGTCAGTGGAATTGACTAATTCAGGAATTGTGGAATTTACTTTTTTTCCTTGTTTGACACCATGCTTTTGGACCATCTAATTGCCTAATTTGTTAATTGGGTAAAGGGTTGTTGCTCAAATGTCTCAACAACACACTTCATGAATTGGGTGGTATTAAAATTACCAAGATGAAAAACTTCTTGCAGGCTTCATTTTTTCTTCTTTCTTTACTGTAAATGAGGCTATACCTAGATGTTGGTAGCAGTTATTTATACTCTACTGATGTGTGATAGACATAGCCATAAGTATGGCTGTTGAGAACTTTTAACAATCCATTTTTTTGAACTTTTAACATCTTAGAACTGTGATGTCCTCTGGCCATCACTGGCTACAAGAGCTCATATGTCTGAATTCAGCAAACACAGCTACCAATATTAATCAAAGGTCATATCAGTCCGTGTTGTTTATCTATATCTTAGAACTGTGATTGAGCACAGAACTGTCCATGTTGGCTCAAAAGGTGTGCTTATTATGTTGGCACTTCAGGTGTGTAATTTGTTTGTTATTGTTCAATTATGTTGGCACTTCAGGTTTTAAAAGTTTATATCAGAATTCATATAGAAGAACATGATCTTAAGTAATTTTTTTTTTCTCTGATTTTAGAGATTCAATCTTGAAATAATAAAAGTAATCAGTTAGATTTCCATATTAGTTTTTAATTGCTTCAGTTTGGCACATTTAGTATCTGAGAACAAAAAATGGACATCAACGACATGTTTGGATATCCAAAAATGGAAGTACTTCAGCCAATGAGACTGAGATGGCTGAGTCCTGACTGAACATTAAGGCTTAGATCCCCCACACCACCTGAATTTTAAACTATTTAATTCAATATACATTTTGAGATTTTGAATTTTGCTCTGAAAATCTGGGAAAATGGCACTGTTTTCATAGCTTTCCATATACGTGTCCCATAAGAGTATGGATGCTTCAAATGTCATTCTTTTAGATTTGCGAAAAAAGGAAAAGAAAATAAAAAAATAAAAAAAAAGGAAGTATTTAGAAATTTCTTGTGTTGGCCTTCAACAAAGCAACATCTTAGTGATGAGGTTTTAAGTTGGAATTTTGATCTTTATCATGCTCGTAATTTACAAGAGCTGATTGATCTTTTAGTAGTTTAAGATGTTTTTCAGTAGTCTTTTTAGTTTTTAGCTATATTACACTTACAACCAACTTCAGTCAATTGGCCATGCTTGAATGAGGTATATAATTTTGCAGTTTGGAAATGGGCAAATTCTTGATTCATATATTTCAATATGCAGATGTAAGATCCTGTGTGCTGCTCCAGGTTATCAGGGGAAACAGCGTAGTCATGATTGAAGCTCTTGAACCAGTTCGCAAAACAGCGTAGTCATGATTTGTTTATTTATTTTTCATTAATTTTTCATTTCGTTGTGATGATTTGTTCGCTTCTAATCATGTGATGGTTGAAAGGCAACATGAACAAAGCTGTGTTTTCTTTAGCCTGGTGAACTTGCATGCTCTTCACCAATCTGCTGGGATTGGGATAGGCACTCATCTGCCATTGTGCCACTTCACATATCTGAGGTAGTGGACTTTGGAAGTTAAAATGGTTCATATGTAATCTTTAGTGTTCGAATTTTTATGTCCGTCAAATGGTTGGTGGCTTTACATATCACCCACCGAGATTCGAGGTGCACTTGGATCAGTCAACCAGCTTTTCATTTGCATAGGAATTCCTCAATACAAATACTAGGAAACATGGTTATTTTCTGTCATTTCCTCTTGATCAAACTGAACACTGACAATTCAATTCACTTGTGCATCTAAACCATCCTCAAATGAGAAAAACTAAAAAAACAGAATTGTAAGAAAAATAGCAGAATCGATACAATTTTGGCATTGTTTCATCAGATCCAGATAGTAAACCCATGGATTAATTTATAGTGTTTACATGTACTTAAAACAGCTACATAACCATCTCACGGAAGCATTTAAAATCACTGGAAGAAGAAGAAGAAGAAGAAGAAGAAGAAGAAGAAAAGAAGAGAGAGAGGAGAGAGAGAGAGAGAGAGAGAGAGAGAGAGAGCCAGATAAAAACAGTTCCTTTTTCTTTTCTTTTCTTTTTTTTCTTTTTTGATAGAAAGACACTAATAGTTCATAGAAATCCTTTTCATTCAATCAGACCCATAGAGTAAAGCCATGAATTTAGATGTTTTATGGCATTTACATGTACTATAAAGAGCTATGCCAATCTCCCACAAGCATTGGTATCACTATATAATAATATATATATATATATTAAAGAAAAAAAAGGAAAAAAAAAACAGGAATCATAGCAATGACACAAATCACACAATCCCAGCTATTAATTCATCAGACCCAGACTACAAGAACCTTGAATTATAATGCTTTATATCATTCACATGCACGAAAAAAAAGAAAGACATGAACCATAAGCATAGGAAAAACAGAAGAATTCAAATAAAATCAGCAATCATTTCATCAAACCCCAATTCCAAAATCTTGATTGGAGATGCATTTTAAAGTGTTACATATCTCTCATAAGCAATTAAATCACTAAAAAATAATAAATATGTGTGTCCTTTTGAACCTTCCCTAATTGCACAAGTGGCTGAACCATCTTGTATTGATTATTAGGCTTTGGGAGAGTGCTTTGTTATGTAAATTGCATTCGAATTTTTTCCTGGTAGCATCATGAAAAAACTGTCACACTTAAGTGTGCAGAACTTAGTGTATTACATAAATAAAGTGACGGGGCCTTCTTTTGTTCTAAAAATTATATCATTTACAAGTATGAAATGAAAAATTCAGTTGGACTCCTTTCACAAGGCTGTGGGGGGTCATTGAGAAGAAATTTCTACATGCAGGTTTTTGGTATCTTGTTTCTCTGTGTAATCCCACTGCCTACTTGACACCCAAGCTATGCGTTCTATTGTATTCCTTCTAAATTAACAGTGAGTTAGAAATTATGATGTTTTCTACATGGTTTTCAGCTTTGGAAGTGATATTCCAAGATCAATGCAATAGATGAATTTCTTTAAAACATTTGCAAAGGCTTCAACTTCAACAAAACACAGGGAGGACTCGTAGCTGCAAATTCTCCAAGATGGAAGAGGATACTTCTTCGAATCTTCTCTGAGCGAAAAGGGCGTCAAGGTGAGTTGTGTCATTTTCTTTTCTTACATTGTTAGGCATTGACATTTATTCACATAAGTCTTTTCTTTTACATTGCTAGGCTTTTATTGCAGGTTAGTGCATACTCATCCTTTGCAAGGATGGTGGGAGTTGGAATTGGTTTGGAGCAACAAAGAAGGAGAATGGACCCCATGACTAATGAATCGTAGTTCACAAACTACACTTGAGATTTCATTGGCACAGTTGATTACATATTTTACACAGGTAAATTTCCTTGTTGCAAGATGACTTTGCCTGAGCTTTCTTTCCCACCATCCTTGCAAAGGATGAGTATACACAGCTATGCTTATCATGCTAGACCACATTTTCTGCAAAAATGTCACACATGTAGAACACCCTAGCTGAGAAAACAGTGGCTTACTCACCTCTATTAAATCAGGTTGAGCCACTGATCGGGTGAGAATCAAAATTAATGGAGCAGACCCGGATGTGCGTCGGAGCTATCCGGAAGAGCGGGGGTCCCTGGAAGGTGGGAACCGCTGTTATAACCATGATGAAGCTGTCCATTTCCTATGGACAACATTGGAAGGGCCTGACCATTTGGACAGGCCGTATTTATGTATTTGCTCGAAATTAATGGAGCAGACCCGGATGTGCGTCGGAGCTATCCGGAAGAGCGGGGGTCCCTGGAAGGTGGGAACCGCTGTTATGACCATGATGAAGCTGTCCATTTCCTACGGACAGCGTTGGAAGGGCCTGGCCATTTGGACAGGCCGTATTTATGTCTGTATTTGCAGGTACCATACCCTTAACCTAAACTTATAACCCAACCTAAACCTAAACCTATAACCTAATCCTATTCTCAAATCCCTAAACCTAAACCTAATCTGGAAAACCCAAACCTAAACCCGATCCCGAACCCGAACCCAGTTTCCTAAACCTAAACCTTAACCTATTCTCAATTCCCAAAGCTATAACCTATAACCTATAACCTAAACTTAAACCTAACCTAAACCTATAACCTTAACCTAAACCCAAAACCTAAAACCTTAACCTAAACCAAAGCCTATAACCTTAACCTAAACCAAACCTGTAACCTAAACCTGAACCTAAACCTAAAACCAGAACCTAAACCTATAAACTAAAACCTAAACCTAAACCTGTAACCTAAACCAAAACCTATAACCTCAACCTAAACAAAAACCTATAACCTAAACCTTAACCTATAACCTATAACCTAAACCTAAAACCAAAACCTAAACCTATAACCTAAACCTATAACCTAAACCTAAACATTAGCCTATTCTCAAATCCCTAAACCTAAACCTACATCTAATCCCAATCTCAACTCCCTAACCTAAACCTAAACGTAAACATGAAAACCCAAGCCTAAACCAGATTCCGAACCCGAACCCGATTCCCTAAACCTAAACCTAAACCAATTCTCAATTCCCTAAACCTATACCTTATAACCTAAACCTAAACCTGAACCTAAAACTAAACCCGATTCCCTAAACCTAAACCCAAACCAATTCTCAATTCCTTAAACCTATACCTTATAACCTAAACCTAAACCTAAACCTGAACCTAAAACTAAACCTAAACCTTAACCTAAACCTATAACCTTAACCTAAACCAAAACCTATGACCTAAAACCTAAACCTAAACCTTATAACCTAAACTTATAACCTATTACCTACCATTCACCTAAACCTAAATCCTAAACCTTAACCTATAACCTAACCTAAATGTATTCTTAAATCCCTAAACCTAAACCTACACCTAATCGTAATCTCAACTCCCTAACCTAAACCTAAACCTAAACTTGAAAACCCAAGCCTAAACCCGATCCTGAACCCGAACCCGATTCCCTAAACCTAAACCTAAACCAATTCTCAATTCAACCTAAAACCAAAACATATAATCTTAAAAACCTAAACCTAAAACCAAACCTAAACCTGGTAACTTAAACCTATAAGCTAAAACCTAAACCTATACCTATACTTAAAACCTTAACCTATTCTCAAATCCCTAAACCTAAACCTATACCTGATCCCAATATCAACTCCCTAACCTAAACCTAAACCTAAACTTGAAAACCCAAGCCTAAACCCGATCCCGAACCCGATTTCCTAAACCTATACCTAAACCTTAACCTATTCTCAAATCCCTAAACTTATACCTACACCAAATCCCAATCTCAATTCCCTAACCTAAACCTAAACCTAAACATGAAAACCCAAGCCTAAGCCCGATCCCGAACCCGAACCCGATTTCCTAAACCTATACCTAAACCTTAACCTATTCTCAAATCCCTAAACCTAAACCTACACCAAATCCCAATCTCAACTCCCTAAACTAAACCTAAATCTAAACATGAAAAGCCAAGCCTAAACTCGATCCTGAACCCGAACCCGATTTCCTAAACCTAAACCTTAACCTATTTTCAATTCCCAAAGCTATAACCTATAACCTATAAAAACCTAAACCTAACCTAAACCTATAACCTTAACCTATAACCTTAACATAAACCCAAAACCTAAACCTTAACCTAACCAAAGCCTATAACCTTAACCTAAACCAAAACCTGTAACCTAAACTTAACCTAAACCTATGACCTTTAACCTAAACCTATAAACTAAAGCCTAAACCTAAACCTAAACCTAAACCAATACCTATAACCTCAACCTAAACAAAAACCTATAACCTATACCTTAACCTATAACTTAAACTTATAACCTTAACCTAAACCTAAAACCAAAACCTTAACCTAAAAGCTAAAACCTAAACCTAAACCTATACCTAAACATTAACCTATTCTCAAATTCCTAAACCTAAACCTACACCTAATCCCAATCTCAACTCCCTAACTTAAACCTAAACCTAAACCTAAACATGAAAACCCAAGCCTAAACCAGATCCCGAACACGAACCTGATTACCTAAACCTAAACCTTAACCAATTCTCAATTCCCTAAAGCTATAGCTTATAACCTAAACCTAAACCTTAACCTAAAACTAAACCTAAACCTAAACCTTAACCTAAACCTATAACCTTAACCTAAACCAAAACCTAAACTTATAACCTATAACCTAACAGTAACCTAAACCTAAAACCTAAACCTTAACCTATAACCTAAAACGTAAACCTAAACCTAAACCTAAAACCTAAATGTATTCTCAAATCCCTAAACCTAAACCTACACCTACACCTAATCCTAATCTCAACTCCCTAACTTTGACCTAAGCTTAAACTTCAAAACCGAAACCTAAACCCGATCCCGAATCCAACCCAATTTCCTAAACCCTAAACCCTAAACCTATTCTCAAATCTCAAAACCTATACTTATAACCTGAACCTGAACCTAAACCTAAACCTAAACCTGAAGGAGCTGGCGAGGCAGAGGGAGGAGCAGGAGAGGAGGATAGAGGATCAGCTGGCGAGGCAGAGGAGGATGGAGGAGGAGTTGGTGAGGCAGAGGGAGGAGAGGAGGATGGCGGAGATGCGGGTGGCGCATGAGTGACGGATGATGGAGATGTTTCAGGCTTTCGCTGCACGCTTACCCACCGATGCCCCACCACCTCCGTCTTCATCTTTGTGATTTTTATTTATTTGTTTATGATGTTAAGTTTATATGTATTTATGCGTGAATGAATGTGATGCAGATAAGATTATTTGTGTTGGATGAATGTAGTTTATGTAGTTTGGGTTTAGATGGATGTGAATGTGAATGTGAATATGATGAAATGTGTATATCAGGATGAATATGATGGAATATATTGTTAACAGGTGTATATCAGGAATTTTGTATGGATTTTGAGCTAAATTATATTTTTTTTAAAAAAGAAACTTTTGGCGACGAAAATTTTCGTAGCTAAAAGATACGGTAGTTTATTTTTAGCAGCGAAACTTTTCGCTGCTAAAAGTCTTGTACAATACAAGACTTTTAGCAGCGAAAAGTTTCGCTGCTAAAAACAGAAAGATTTTTTAATTTTTTAGTGACGAACGGTTTCGCCGCTAAAAGTGTATGTAGTTTGGGTTTAGATGGATGTAATGTGAATATGATGAAATGTGTATCTCAGGATGAATATGATAGAATATATTGTTAACAGGTGTATATCAGGAATTTTGTACGGATTTTGAGTTAGATTATAATTTTTTTAAAAAGAAACTTTTGGCGACGAAAATTTTCGTAGCTAAAAGACACGGTAATTTATTTTTAGCAGCGAAACTTTTCGCTGCTAAAAGTGTTGTACAATACAAGACTTTTAGCGGCGAAACTTTTCGCTGCTAAAAACAAAAAGATTTTTTAATTTTTTTGTGAGGAACAGTTTCGCCTCTAAAAGTGTATGTAGTTTGGGTTTAAATGGATGTGAATGTGAATACGATGAAATGTGTATATCAGGATGAATATGATGGAATATATTGTTAACAGGTGTATATCAAGAATTTTGAGCTAGATTATATTTTTTTAAAAAAGAAACTTTTGGCGACGAAAATTTTCGTAGCTAAAAGATACGGTAGTTTATTTTTAGCAGCGAAACTTTTCGCTGCTAAAAGTCTTATACAGTACAAGACTTTTAGTAGCGAAAATTTTCGCTGCTAAAACCAGAAAGATTTTTTAATTTTTTAGTGACGAACAGTTTCGCCGCTAAAAGTGTATGTAGTTTGGATTTAGATGGAGGTGAATGTGAATATGATGAATGTGTATATCAGTATGAATTTGATGGAATATATTGTTAACAGGTGTATATCAGGAATTTTGTACGGATTTTGAGCTAGATTATATATATTTTTAAAAGAAACGTTTGGCGATGAAAATTTTCGTGGCTAAAAGATACGGTAGTTTATTTTTAGCAGCGAAATTTTCGCTGCTAAAAGTTTTGTACTGTACAAGATTTTTAGCTGCGAAAAGTTTTGCTGCTAAAAACAGAGAGATTTTTATTTTTAGCGATGAAAATTTTCGCCCCTAAAAGTTTAAGAAAATGTTTCGGCCTTTAGCAACGAAAAGTTTCGTCGCTAAAAGTATGATGCAGGATTTGTAGCGGCGAAAATTTTCGCTGCTAAAAGATTTGTATTTCGTGTAGTAGGAAAATGTTTGGAGCATTTAGCGACGAAACGTTTCGTCGCTAAAAGTATAATGTACGATTTTTAGCTACGAAAATTTTCGCCGCTAAAAGTTTCGTCGCTAACAGTTCACTTTTAGTGACGAAAATTTATTTCGTCGCTAAAAGTGACTTTTAGCGACGAAAATGTGTTTCGTCGCTAAAAGTTTCGTCGCTAAAAACCCTCTTTTTTGTAGTGATGCCTCCACCGCTCGACCAATTTCTTCACCTTTGTGACTAGAAATCATACAAAAGTTTAAAATTCTTTTATGCAATTTTCAGTCTTTAATCAAATGAGTTGTAAGGCACATGTAAGAAAGATTTTGCACTGAGGTCCATGAATCCATAGTGAAACAAATTCTTTGATTTGAATTTACTAATAAATCCTTCAATTTTTTTTCTCACTCACATACAATGTCATACAATCCCTTGCCATTGTAGTACGTGACAATATCTTGAAATTAGGTTGCATCACACTACAAAAGTAACGAAATCTTTCATGCTCAACAAACTTAGAAGGTAACTCATTTACGATTATCATTTTTGCAAGTGCTTCTCTACATAGATCTTGGTCAAATTCCAAACACCAAGGGACTACACCATCTTCTAATATTGAATGCATTGACAAAAGTTTCTGTTTCTTGTCTTTATTTTGGGGAATTCTTAGGGCACTTTGATATATGTTTTCTCAAAGTGCTAGTCCATTCTCACTCAACCATGCAATGATGAATTACAGTAGTTACATCTAGCCCCTTTCGCTTTTCCATCCCCGTCATTACAATTTTGGTAAAATGATCCTAAACGTCAGATTTACGACCCTTGTCTTTAGGAAGGCATACCTTTGCATGAGATGGAGATTAGTAATAGAGAGCTCTGGGGATTATTTATCTCTTCAGTACTTGACATCTAATAAAAATTAAGATATATATAAAAAAAAAAAAAATCAATAAAACACCTAACATTCAATAAACATTTACAAAAAATCAATAACATTAATAATTAGTAATTACCATCTCAGAGAATGATGATGAAGCCGTTGTTGAAGTTCGGATCGAGATTCGAGCCGATCGAGGTGAGAGAGGGATGGCTGGAGTGGACGTGAAATCTACAATACACTTTAATGTCATAATGTGTTCTTCTTTACCCACAATTTATTGCAATTGAAATCTACATTTTTTTAATTCATATTTAAGCATGAGTCCTGACCGAAAAACAAAAGGGCGAGGCCTCGAGCATTTTTCCATAAGAAAAACATTAATATTCTAATAGAATGTTGTTGAGAAGTGGAGCCACATCTAGGGCTGCGCACAACCATTCGTGGCCCCTCCTCGACCGGTTGAGGAGTCCACTCGACCGGTCGTGACCAGTTGTGAACTGGCTTAACTCAAAGTCCAGTGAGCATAGGTTTTTGGGTTCCGAGGAGCTCGACCGATCGTGGATCATTCTCGACCAGTCGAAGGATCCTCTCGACTGGTCGTGCAGTCTGCTCCCAGTTGAGGTTACGCAGATTGGTTTCCGAATTTGATATGGACTGCGGATTTTGGGTCGCCTTCGCAATGGTGCGAAAGGGAATTGCCTAAACTATAATAGGAGTCCCTAGGGCTTTTCTAGGGTTAAGGTGAGCATTGGAAAGTATTAGAAAATAATTCTAAGGTGTGGGCAAAGGGTTTTCTCTGTATTTTCAAGGAAAGGTTAATATATCACTTTGTAATCTTTGTTTTTCTTCATAGTGGAAGATTGCATCCGTGGTTTTTTACCCTTGTTGAGGTTTTTCTACGTATATTTTGTTTTGTGGTTTGTTTGGATTGCTTTAATCTGTTTCTAGTTTATATTTCTTCTTGTTTATCGTTGTGGGTGAGACTTGAGATTGGATATAGGTTCACTGCGTTGTTGGTGTGCTGCGTAACAACTGGTATCAGAGCTATTGGTTTAGTTCTATTGGGAGCGATGACAGAGAAGGAAAACTAGAATTGAGAAGTTTATGGTTCAAACTTTGCCTTCTAGAAAATACGAATGGAGGATTATCTGTATCAGAAGGACCTATATGTTCCTCTAGGAGGAAAAGAAAGAACCAGAAAAGATGACAGATGATGAATGGTTTTTACTGGATAGGAAGGCTTTAGGAACGATCCGACTCTCTTTGTCTAAGAGCGTCGCCTTCAATATCCAAGGTGAAAACTACAAAAGAATTAATGGAAGTCCTAGCCACCATGTATGAAAAGCCTTCAGCATCCAACAAGGTTCATCTTATGAAACAGTTATTCAACATGAAGATGTCAGATGGTGGGAGCATGGCTAAACATCTAAACGAGTTCAATACATTCACGAGCCAGTTGGAATCCGTTGACATTGTTTTTTAGGATGAGGTCAGGGCGTTATTGATCTTATCCAGTCTGCCAGACAGTTGGGATGGTTTGGTGATTGTTGTGAGCAATTCTTCAGGGTCGACAAAGCTAAAATTTGATGATGTGGCCGGTCTAATTCTCAGCGAATAATCTAAAAGAAAGGCATCAAGAGTTTCAGGGGATTCAGGGAATGCTCTAAACGTTGAAGGAAGAGGAAGATCAATGAATAAAGGAGGCAATAAACACAGACATTCTAAGTCAAGGAAGAAGTTCAAGGGACTGAAAGACAAAGACGGGTGTTGGCATTGCGGCAAGAAGGGGCATATGAAACGTGATTGCAGGGTGCTCAAGAAACAAGAAAGAAGCTCTCAAAGCGGGAAGGATTCAGTGAATCTATCTGAGGAGAGTGACACAGAGGCATTGATCTTGTCTCTTGATGCGAGGAATGAGTCTTGGGTTATAGACTCGGGTGCTTCGTTTCATGCCACCTCATGTAAGGAAGTTCTGCGTGATTATGTGTCAGGTGATTTTGGGAGAGTCTACCTGGGTGATGATGAGCCGTGCAATATTGTTGGAAAGGGAGACGCTCATGTCAATCAGAAAGACGGAATGATTTTGAAATTGAAGGATGTCAAACATGTACCGAGTTTGAAACGTAACTTGATCTCACTACAAGAAAGTAGGCCTTTAGCCTCAATTTTTTTAGCCTCGATTGAAAAAATGGAGGCTAAATGTTTTTTTTTCATAGCCTCAGTTGCTAAGGAACTGAGGCTAAAAGTTCATTTTTCCCCTCAGTTGCTTTGAAACTGAGTCTAAAAGTCAACATTTTAGCCTCAGTACATAGTAACCGAGGTGAAAGGTTTACTTTTTAGCCTCAGTTGCATAGTAACCGAGGCGAAAGGTTTACTTTTTAGCCTCAGTTACATCGGAACCGAGGCGAAAATGAACTTTTAGCCTCAGTTGTATAGGAACCAAGGCGAAAGGTCTACTTTTTAACCTTAGTTGCATAGGAACCGAGGCAAAAGGTCTACTTTTTAGCCTCAGTTGCATACGAACCAAGGCGAAAGGTCTAATTTTTAGCCTCCGTTACATAGGAACCGAGGC
>JAJHSJ010000691.1:0-42324 GCA_021015155.1 Magnolia officinalis
GTAACGCCCCGGAAAATCGGGGTCGTGCATAGACTCGACTCCCGAGTTCCCGAGTGTCACTTATCATGCATTTATGGTTTTTATGATTAATCAAATTTAACTGCGCAAATTGGAATTACCTGAAACATGAAGCACAATCGCACCAGTCTACTGAAGTGAAAGAAATCTCACAAATATACAAGTCCAAAAATAATAAAGGGTCGCCCAAGGCGTTGCCCAACAGGATAATAAAAGAAGGCTATATCTCAAAAGACTAAAGCGGAGCCCGCGGCTCAGCAAATACAAATTCAGCCCGATCAAGCCGATGGAGAGCCGCCCATCAGCTGAAAGTAGGAGAACTCGTCCTCCTCGAGGGTAGCATCGCCATGCTCCACCTGCTCTGCATCCCCTGCATCTATGAGAGAGTCTGGTTGGTGTTTTAAACACCGTCCCAGAGTGGGAGTGAGTGATCAACTCAGTGTGAACTATTAATCTTAAGTTTTAACAGGCAGCAGTTATAGCATGAATTTAATGAAAGGCAACATTCGTAGATACTAAGCTAATCTTGATAATGCGTATGCATGGTGAATGGTATGATGCATGCCCTCGCCACAACTCTCCCTCAAGCGACTCCATCTTACGATCGCATATGACACACTCCCTCAGAGCGACCTCGACTGCCGAGTCGCCACCCTAGCTAATGCGATGCAATGACATGTTAGCCAAGTTCTTAGTTAAGTCCATTCATCCAGCAGGTTGGGGATTCTGATACACCCCACGTATCAATGCCCTAAACTAGTTGCGAGGCCAAGACCCCATCAATGCGTGAGGCCAAGGCCCCACGGTCCGTGATCCCGTCGGGTTCCTCATCCCCGACTTCAAGCACATGAGGAGTGCCGAGAGAAGGGATCGCTCGCGGTCACTACGGGGAGGCGCGGCACCCCAGCGTAGGCCGACAGCTCGGACACAGTGTCCCATTCCACCATGCCCGGCTCACGAGGCTGTGGACCAATTTAGGTGGGTTATTGATGGGCTACAACGGTTGTAGGGTGGTTCAGGTTCCATATATATGTGAGCATACAAGGTTAACAAACAGGGTTGATCAGACAGTGGGCTAAACCGCATGAATCAGGCAAGCACGTGGCGGAACGACATCGGGTACCAGCGACCCATGTAGTCTAACTACTGTCGCCCACACGCACTCGTCCAATCCATAGGTTTAGCTTCAAGACGATCCTACCAACGGGACCGCCTTCGCTTTCCTCGCATTCCTGACCAACCCAAGGATTAGGTGGTGATTCATAACATGTTAAGTATACAAGTTATCAACTAACATATCAATACCATGTTCACATGCATCTCAACTATAAAAATGAGTACTCCTACCAAGTGAGCAAACATTATCAAGAACTAAGGTGCGTGTGAGTGTGTGGGTTTGTGAGAAGTTAAGCTCTTCCAACACCTCAAGGAATTAAACACACAAGAGTCAAGATTCATAAACACTATGGAGCAATGCATATGAGCGAAATCAATCCAAACAAACATGAGCATGTAATCATTCCTATGCTAAATCATGTGAGAGACAAGATCAACATCAAATGTAAACTAACATGCCCAATCATGCAATTCCAACAACACACCATTCCTAGGTTTTCTCTAAATTCTTCAATACCACAACTCAACAAACAAAATCATTACATTCCTACTATAATTGGTGCTAGGCCACCTAAGGATAATAGTCCGCACCTTGGATTCGTTGGAGGCTCAAAAACGACCTAGGAAGAGGGTTTGCGGTAGGTCGGCCGGAATCCCTAAACAATTCAACATGTTAGATTTACATGCATTTTCCCTCTCCTTACAAGGATATTCAAGAAAAAGAGGGTTGGATCTTACCTAGATGATCCATGACGATTTTGAGGGGTTTTGGTGAATGGGTTTCCCCTTGGAGAAGGTGTAGGGGAGGAGAGTTTAATCCTCTTGGGCCCCACCTTGATTGAGAGTCCACCATGCTCATCTTCCCTCACTTACTCTCTTGCTTTCTCTTCTTTCTCCTCTTCTCTCTTCTCCCTTTTCTCTCTTCTAGGGCAAAATTCGTATGGGGAGAGGGGTGCCCAAATGAGGCCCTTTTTATAATTCCATATTTGGTGAAAAAGCCCCAAGCTTCCATAATTTCCTAAAATAGACTTATGGGACTCCCTATTGGTGTTGGGGTGGCCCTAACACCCCTCTAACCACCAAATTTGGTGTGTAGGTGCCCTATGGCTTGACTAGGGTCCATGCAAAATTTAGGGCGAACGGATGAACGGATATATGATCTGAGCAAGCGTTTCCGACCTTTAAGTGGCCCTTTGGGGGCCATTCTGATTGATGGGGCATTTCTGGTGGCCCTCTGGCCATGAAATTTATAGGGTAGGTGATTCATGGGCCGATGAAGGGCCATGCAAAATTTGGGAGCGATCGGATATGGGGTTTGATCGCACGGGTCCGATTTACGATCAACGGTCATCGTGCCACGATCGGGGCCCAGATTTGGTGGGCAGGCGTTGAAAAATACATTAAACCTTCACCGTAAATTTGGAAGAAATCCGACGGCTGGAAGGCCCGGAGTCTCAGTTTCTTTTGTTAGTGCCAGATTTTAATCTGGCATTGGTGGGGGCGCATTGGGCAAGCGCCAGATGGTACTTCTGGGTGTCCACTGGGTCCGCAGTCCGCGATGGACTACAAGCCCAGTGAGATCTATGATTTTCTAAAGTTTTAGATTTTTCTAACCCTCCTCGGTTGCTGGGTGGCCCACACGGGCCATCTTTAAGTGTAAACAGCCATCTGGCTTGGCGGCCCGCACCAGGCCTTATCACGGCCTGTCTGGTCTATTAAATTGGATAATCTTGGATTAATTAACTCGTGTATAAGCTAACATTGAGTGCTAATGGTCAGTACGTGATAGTATAAGTTAATTAAAAAAAAAATCAAGATTTTTGGAAATCCAAAACAGTGAAAATCCGGATGTTACAATCTACCCCCCTTAAAAACAATTTCGTCCCCGAAATTGCCTAAGGGTAGTAAGTAAAGGTTTCATTATTTCATTTGCATAGGTTTTGTTGAATTCAAGTTCATATGCATTGTAAGTGTGTACTATTTATACTAGTTTGGCTCATTCTAGTCTACCCCCCTTAAAAGTTTTCGCCTTTGAGGTTTGAAAACAATGTCAAAATCATTATTATCGTATTAAGAGGTTGTTGGTAAAGTTTACCTAATGATGGTATATTTTACTCTTTTAGGATTGGGCTAATACGGAAAGACAGTTGTGGTAGGCTCAAATCCGATACGCAGATTGTCCGCCTGACCAGGGCAAACACTCGTTGTATCCCTTCCAAATCCTGATAGATCCTGGTCTTCTGCTCGGTCAAAGCAGTGAGTCCGTTTGTGTTCACACCCGGATTGAGAATTGGGTCAAGCCGCGAATACATCGCAAGTGTATGGTCCCGTGATTCCGTAGTCCGATCAATCTTAACATTTGGAAGACATCAAAATTCATTAACAGTTCAAGCTTCACATTCATAATATTTTAGTGGGTGGTGAGTTTTCCGCGATGCCTATGATTGAACGACTGTCCTAGAAAGGTTTTCAGGAAGTTAAGGTTCTTCTCGCCAATACCATTTTGATCTATGGTTAGTGAGTTATGGGCAAATCACGCTTTGGTTTCATAAATTTTGACAGGGAAGGAAGAATCGAGAGTTTTAAGGTATTCTGGTAGTTTAAAATGCTAATAACGTTAAGATAGATGCAGTAAGGCAATCATACATACAAGCATTTATAAGGCGACAAGAAAATTCAAAAACAATCCATACATTCACATTAAATTCAAAGTGCCATTAGTATGGCTAGTTACATCATACAACATGGATTTCATAGTTTTCTAGACATTCCAAACATAAGGGAAAAAATAACTTAGTCAAGCAAACATCCTAACTATCCTTCAATACAAGCAGGTAGACCTAATCAACTTAAAGCGAACTACTAATTATCGGAAAGGTTATGCTACTACTCTTCCGGATCGGGCAAAGATGGGGTTACTTATTCCCCTTGAGGAAAAGAATCACCGGAATGGAGAAGAAAAAGGCAATGGTTGCTAGGAATGTCATTCCCCTCGGTAAGGAAATGGATAGTGGTTGAGAAGGTGCAAATAGGGAAATGAGTTTGAATGGATTTGTTGAAGGGGGTTTGGGGAAATGAGGATGGAATGGGTTTTAGAAATTTGAAGTTGAGTATGGTCTTGGAATGGGGAGGAATGGATTTGAATGTGGATGGTTGTTGTTTGGTTTTGATGTGGGATTTTTAGAAATGAGAGGTGGAGATGGTTCAGGGAGATGGAAGTGAAATGGGAATGATGGTTTCTTAAGGAAGATGGACCTTAAGGATGTGGTTTGGGGGAAATGAGTTGAGTGTGGGTTTGAATAAATGAACTTGAAGATGAGTTGAAGATAGGGGATCCGAGAAGGGATTGAGATTGGTTTATGAGAAATGAGGTTGGGAATGGGTTTGGAGTTTGTCTTATGAATGGGTTTTGAAGGCAATGGGTTTGTTGAAGGGAAAGTGTTGAGAATGGGTTTGATGTAAAGGGGTTTGGGAATGAAGTTTAGAGTGATATTGAGAATGAGTATTGAGTAATGAAAAATGAATGGGTTTGATGGATTGTGGAAATGAAGTTGGAGGGGTTTAAAGATGTTGAAAGGGTGTGAATGTTGGTGGGAGTTGGTTGGAAGGGAGGGCTTTGCTCCTGGGTTTAGGATTTGAAGAATGGATGATTGCCGTGTGCTCTGTGGTTGGAAGAAGAGAAAGTGGGTTTGAGGATTTGTTTAAGAATGGGAGATGGGAAGGTGGGTTGGAAGAGGGTTTGAGAGTAATGGTGGACTTGGTGGTGGCTTGAAATGGGATTTGTGGGTGACTTTGGAGAGAGTTGGTCAAGTGATTTGAGAATGAGGTGTGCTGGTGGGTTTTGGGGAAGTCAAGTAAGAGGGGTTGAAGGTTTGGGTGGGTATGAGAACAAAAAAAATGGGAGTTAGTTGGAAGAGTATGTTTGATGTTGGCTTTATGAATGGGATTCTGTGGATGGACTTGAGAACGGGGTTGAGAAAATAAAATGGTTAAGAAAGGTTTTGGGAAGGTGGTTTGAAGGTAAGGAAGAGGAGATGAGGAGTTTGTAGGAGAAGAAGATGAATTTTGAAGAGATGGGTTTAGGTATGGGAGAGTGAAGATGATGGAGTGGGAGTAGTGGGAAAGGGATCTATATCTTGTAAGGTTTCTTATACTTTTGGTAACTGAATTAATTTTTAAAATTTTTATAATATTTTATCATTAAGTTTAAAGATATCTCACAAAATTTCATCTCATTTGGAGTTGTAAATAAATTATTAAAATTCTAGGAGCAACAGCTGTCCGAAATCAAAAAAATTTTTTGGACAGTTGACAGAACAGCTTAATTTAGTTATATTATATTTTTATTTTATTTTTTCTTATTTTTATATAAACAGACTCATTCATCTTTAATCTGGCTTTTGAATCACCTAAATTGGAGTTGTAATGAAGGAGATATGGATTTTCGAAGTTGACCTAAAATTGTAGAAATTTCGGCGGGGTGACACCGGCCGGGCGGCGGGGTAGCGGGCGGGGCCACGCGGCTGGGAGCCTTGGTGGGGCGGGCCACGCGGGTCGGCGGGGTGACCCCGTGGGCGGCGGGGTGAAAACGCGGGTCGGCGGGGTGACCCCCCCGATTTTGACCCGGAGTTCCGTCGGCATTCCTGGGCGTCGGAAAAGCTCCTCGGGAAGTGCCATATATGATTTTGGGGGTAGAACGAGCTGATCTACGCAATGGGCCTATCCATTTCATGATATTCCTCCCGGTTAGAGGTCAAAATCTAATTTTTCTACATTTACTATTTTCATTGAAGTTTTGTTCTCCCTTAAGTCATCATCCCAGAATGGGTCTGAACTATCAAATTTAGCCTAAGACTATGGTTTCGACCGTCTAATCCCTTAGTTTCGATTCTACATTTTCTCTATTTCCAATAAAATTTCATTCGCCCCCACTTAATTGTTCCCGAATGGGTCAGGATTAATATGCTTAGTCCGGTATTGGCTCATTGGGCTCGGACAAGGGCTTCTACCGTCCAATCATCCAGTATCCGGCTCGTTCCTACCAATGTCCCGGAAAAACTAAAGGGCGGAGGGACTTAAACCTAATCCCGCTTGACTAGTAGCATTAAGCTACACGAAATGAGATTACAATGCTAATCCCAACTCGCGATTGAGAATGGCAAGTCCGGAATGAGTGTGGGGTGAGATTCAAAATTGACTCCATAGGCTTTGCTGGATGAGCCTTGGATTGAGAGGTATGTCGCGGGATTTCCAAATCCCTTGACGATGAACTTTTCAAGTACATTTGGAAGGAAATCCAGAATTTACCTTTAATTGGATACGTTTTGACAGGGCATCATGGAACATGGGATACGCTCATCCCTGGGACACTCCTTCACACCTACATTCATCGTTACTCTAAAATCCATTTCACCCAATTCTCACCTAATTCAGTTGGCCCCACGGGCCCTAGGAACTTGGCGGACTAAACTAACTAGACCTCCTATTCAATCAAATCGAATTTTGTCGTTAAGTCAAGACCCTCGGATTCCCCTCTCTCGCTACCCATTCCTAACCCCTTGCAATTTCTTCCTTCCGTCTAAAGTTGTTGGTTTAGGGTCTGGGATGGTTCCTAGCGTTATACGTCTCTGTTGCGTTTTCCAATACGTATCCTCTCAAGTCAGCGGACGCGTTAGTGAGTTCATGACCCATAGCCCAAGGGATTCCAAACTATTGCTCTGATACCAACTATAACGCCCCGGAAAATCGGGGGTCGTGCATAGGCTCGACTCCCGAGTTCCCGAGTGTCACTTATCATGCATTTATGGTTTTTATGATTAATCAAATTTAACTGCACAAATTGGAATTACCTGAAGCATAAAGCACAATCGCACCAGTCTACTGAAGTGAAAGAAATCTCACAAATATACAAGTCCAAAAATAATAAAGGGTCGCCCAAGGCGTTGCCCAACAGGATAATAAAAGAATGCTATATCTCAAAAGACTAAAGCGGAGCCCGCGGCTCAGCAAATACAAATTCAGCCCGATCAAGCCGATGGAGAGCCGCCCATCAGCTGAAAGTAAGAGAACTCGTCCTCCTCGAGGGTAGCATCGCCATGCTCCACCTGCTCTGCATCCCCTGCATCTATGAGAGAGTCTGGTTGGTGTTTTAAAACACCGTCCCAGAGTGGGAGTGAGTGATCAACTCAGTGTGAACTATTAATCTTAAGTTTTAACAGGCAGCAGTTATAGCATGAATTTAATGAAAGGCAACATTCGTAGATACTAAGCTAATCTTGATAATGCATATGCATGGTGAATGGTATGATGCATGCCCTCGCCACAACTCTCCCTCAAGCGACTCCATCTTACGATCGCATATGACAACACTCCCTCAGAGCGACCTCGACTGCCGAGTCGTCACCCTAGCTAATGCGATGCAATGACATGTTAGCCAAGTTCTTAGTTAAGTCCATTCATCCAACAGGTTAGGGATTCTGATACACCCCACGTATCAATGCCCTAAACTAGTTGCGAGGCCAAGACCCCATCAATGCGTGAGGCCAAGGCCCACGGTCCGTGATCCGTCGGGTTCCTCATCCCCGACTTCAAGCACATGAGGAGTGCCGAGAGAAAGGGATCGCTCGCGGTCACTACGGGGAGGCGCGGCACCCCAGCGTAGGCCGACAGCTCGGACACAGTGTCCCATTCCACCATGCCCGGCTCACGAGGCTGTGGACCAATTTTAGGTGGGTTATTGATGGGCTACAACGGTTTTAGGGTGGTTCAGGTTCCATATATATGTGAGCATACAAGGTTAACAACAGGGTTGATCAGACAGTGGGCTAAACCGCATGAATCAGGCAAGCACGTGGCGGAACGACATCGGGTACCAGCGACCCATGTAGTCTAACTACTGTCGCCCACACGCACTCGTCCAATCCATAGGTTTAGCTTCAAGACGATCCTACCAACGGGACCGCCTTCGCTTTCCTCGCATTCCTAACCAACCCAAGGATTAGGTGGTGATTCATAACATGTTAAGTATACAAGTTATCAACTAACATATCAATACCATGTTCACATGCATCTCAACTATAAAAATGAGTACTCCTACCAAGTGAGCAAACATTATCAAGAACTAAGGTGCGTGTGAGTGTGTGGGTTTGTGAGGAAGTTAAGCTCTTCCAACACCTCAAGGAATTAAACACACAAGAGTCAAGATTCATAAACACTATGGAGCAATGCATATGAGCGAAATCAATCCAAACAAACATGAGCATGTAATCATTCCTATGCTAAATCATGTGAGAGACAAGATCAACATCAAATGTAAACTAACCATGCCCAATCATGCAATTCCAACAACACACCATTCCTAGGTTTTCTCTAAATTCTTTAATACCACAACTCAACAAACAAAATCATTACATTCCTACTATAATTGGTGCTAGGCCACCTAAGGATAATAGTCCGCACCTAGGATCGTTGGAGGTTTGGGAAAAACGTCCTAGGAAAGAGGGCTTTGCGGTAGATCGGCCGGAATCCCTAAAACAACTTCACATGTTAGATTTACAAGCAAAATCCCTCTCCTTACAAGAGTATTCAAAGAAAAAGAGGGTTGGATCTTACCTAAACGATCCACGAGATGAAGAGGGCGATTTTCGAATGGGTTTCCCCTTGGAGAAGGTGTAGGGAGAGGAGAGATTAATTCCCTTGGGCCCCACTTTGATTGAGAGTCCACCTTGCTCATCTTCCCTCACATTACTCTCTTGCTTTCTCTTCTTTCTCCTCTTTCTCTCTTCTCCCTTTTCTCTCTTCTAGGGCAAAATTCGTATGGGGAGAGGGGTGCCCAAATGAGGCCCTTTTTATAATTCCATATTTGGTGAAAAAGGCCCCAAGCTTCCATAATTTCTTAAAATAGACTTATGGGACTCCCTATTGGTGTTGGGGTGGCCCTAACACCCCTCTAACCACCAAATTTGGTGTGCAGGTGCCCTATGGCTTGACTAGGGTCCATGCAAAAATTTAGGGTGAACGGATGAACGGATATATGATCTGAGCAAGCGTTTCCGACCTTTAAGTGGCCCTTTGGGGGCCATTCTGATTGATGGGGCATTTCTGGTGGCCCTCTGGCCATGAAATTTATAGGGTAGGTGATTCATGGGCCGATGAAGGGCCATGCAAAATTTGAGAGCGATCGGATATGGGGTTTGATCGCACGGGTCCGATTTACGATCAACGGTCATCGTGCCACGATCGGGGCCCAGATTTGGTGGGCAGGCGTTGAAAAATACATTAAACCTTCACCGTAAATTTAAAAGAAATCCGACGGCTGGAAGGCCCGGAGTCTCAGTTTCTTTTGTTAGTGCCAGATTTTAATCTGGCATTGGTGGGGCGCATTGGGCAAGCGCCAGATGGTACTTCTGGGTGTCCACTGGGTCCGCAGTCCGCGATGGACTACAAGCCCAGTGAGATCTATGATTTTCTAAAGTTTTAGATTTTTCTAACCCTCCTCGGTTGCTGGGTGGCCCACACGAGCCATCTTTAAGTGTAAACAGCCATCTGGCTTGGCGGCCCGCACCAGGCCTTATCACGGCTTGTCTGGTCTATTAAATTAGGATAATCTTGGATTAATTAACTCGTGTATAAGCTAACATTGAGTGCTAATGGTCAGTACGTGATAGTATAAGTTAATTTTAAAAAAAATATCAAGAATTTTTGAAAATCCAAAACAGTGAAAATCCGGGATGTTACAAAAAATAAGACAGATATAACTATCAAGTGGACCACATTGCAAAAGGCAGTGGGAGATTGAACGTCTACTATTGAAACCCTTTTAGGGATCACAGAAGTTTTGGATCAATATGAAATTTGTTTTTCCTCTTCATCCAGGTCTCTGTGACCTTATGAACAGATTGGATGGAAAATAATCGTTATGGTGGGCCATACGAATTTTTTAACAGTGAAAATCATTATCCCGCTGCTAATTTTTCATGTGGTCTAGTTGATCTTTGAATATGATTAATTTTTTGGATAATGATCTAAAATGATCTCAAAAAATGGACGAACGGTGTGGATATAGTAAATACATCACTGTGGGGCTCAGGTAACTTTGATCTCATTTGAACCGTTCATAAACTCGGAGCTCGAGGAGCGCCAGCACTCGTCTTCGCACGACACGTACCTACACCAGCCAATCCACTTCCCCTTCGAGAGCAGGTGGGGAAAGCAAAACCCATGTTGCCTCGTACTGACTCGTGGGCCGTTGATCCTGGATAGCGGGGAAACGGATTGGCTACTCCCCCTGACAGCAGCCAATGGCTGGTGGTCGATGCTCCGTGGGACTCACCATAATGTATGTGTTTCATCCATTCCGTCCATCTATTTTTAAAGATAATTATACCATGCGAGACCAAAAATGAGGTATATCCTAATCTCAAGTGGACCACATTACTGGAAACAGTGTTGAATGAGCGTCGACCATTAAAAAGATTTTGAGGGCCATAAAAAGTTTTGGATCAAGATGATTTTTGTTTTTTCCCTTCATCTAGGCCTATATGACCTAATCAATAGATTGGATGTCTAATAAACAGTACGGTGGGCCATAGGAGGATTTTAATAGTGCATATCCAATCACTATTGTTTTCATGTGGTGTGGTCCACATGAGATTTATATCCCTCTAATTTTTGGGTTAAATCCATAAAATGATCTTAAAAAATGGATGAACGGAATGGATGAAACACATACATCATGGTAGGGCCCACAGAGCACCGACCACCAGCCACGGGGCTGATGTCGGGGGAGTAGCCAATCCGTTTCCGGATGGGGGACGGCCCAGCCTCGAAAACATCTTCGGCTTTGGAGCTTGACCTAAGCATCTGCATCATTCCATGCGTTCATTTTCCCTCTGTCGCGACTCACGAGTCATCGTGTGTCGCCACCCACCGGGACCACATGCTAGTGGTTCTATATACGAACCGTCCATGTTCTTAAATATACAGAAAGTATTGGACAAATTAAGCTGAACGGATGATTGCGATCATCTCTATCTGTTGATGAATTTATAAACAAATGGCTCTCATTCAACTCTACGAATCAGATCTAGGTTTCATTACTGAAGCTAGATTAAGAGGGCGTATCTTACTTATTATAGTAACGAATAATATAGATGGTTCAAATCATCAGAACATCTCAATATGTGGGCCCCAGTGGGTGGCGATGTACACTTGTCTGTGACACGACGGACGCAAAATGATCAAAATTAAAAGAGAAATCATCCCGTGCTCAAGCACTCACTATAAGAGAGATTGGCAATGCATGCATTGGGCCCTTGGACAGTCCAATCGATCGATCGGATCCGTCCATTAGTTCTAAAACGTTTTTCCTTAGCTACGCTACGAAAATAACACTGATCAAATGAACCCATCCATCGATAGACGGTGATCCGGCTGACTACCAAGCTGGACCTCCTAATGAGGAAACTGCTGTAGTCTGCAGGAACATGAAAATAGTTTAAACCCTTGGTCCCACAGGTCGAACAAGACTGACATGAGAGCTGGGCGAGACCCATCTTATCTCACAATGAGAGCTGGGTACCAACTTATTTTGTGTCTGATAGACTACCGAATCAGAACGATTTATTAAACATATTTTCCAGATATCTTTTTCCCCGATTACAACATGCGATCACCATCAGATCAGACGATCTTAACCGTTCTGTCCTTGGAAACATCTATCCTCATATGACAACCGTGGATGGAGTGCGATGTTACGATGTCGACATCTGATTTTGCCTATTAATTTTGGATGGTTCCGATTAACTCATCCGTCGTGGACACCCTGATCCATGGCTCAAGTGGTAGACTGAGTGAAAGATACCTCGATTCAACACTTGAGCTATGGATCAAGGGGGAACGAATTGGCTACTCCCCCTGACACCGGCCAATGGCCGGTGGTCGGTGCTCTGTGGGCTGCAACATGATGTATGTATTTCATCCATGCCGTCAATCTATTTTTTCAGATCATTTTATGGTATGAGACAAAAAAATAAGGTATATCAAACTCTCAAGTGGACCACATTACAGGAAACAGTGTTGAATGAGCGTCGACCATTAAAAACTTTTTTGAGGGCATAAAAGTTTTGGATCAAGCTGATCTTTGTTTTTTCCCTTCATCTGGGCCTGTATGACCTAATCAACAGATTTGATTTCAAATAAACAGTACATTGGGCCTTAGGAGTATTTTAATGGTGGATATCCAATCACTATGGTTTTCTTGTGGTGTGGTTCACCTGAGATTTATATCCATCTAATTTTTTTGATCAAGCTCTAAAATGATCTTTAAAAATGAATAAACGGAATGGATGAAACACATACATCATGGTGGGGCCCACCAAGCACCGACCATCAGCCACCGGGCTGGTGGCATGGGGAGTAGCCAATCCGTTTCCGGATCAAGGTGTCCACGAAGGATGAGTTTTGTGAGGTGTAATAACAAAGCTAACAAAAGAAAAAGAGAAAAAAAAAAAAAAAAAAACTCATCCGTCGTGAAAACTCGTATACATCACACGTGGCATAGATGCACACTGATCAAGATCGTCCAAATGGTCACCGTTGCAGATGGGACATGCGCTAGCACTTACACTGTTCAGATGATCCTAACCATCCAATTGGTGCCAGACTCCGTCCATCATGCTGCCAATATTTGGACAGTTCGGCGCATGTATGTTACGGGAGTTGCATTTTCTTGTCTAGTCAAAAGGAAGACACTAGTTCTAGTCTACCAATACGGATACCAGCCTACCGTAGTACTAGAGTATTATTCACTCGGGAGCGGCTTAGGTGGATCCCGGACTGTGGGGCCCAACTTGATAAGTGCACCCTACATTCAAGCTGTCCATCCTTTTTAATAGATCATTTTAGGTAATGATCCCAAAAATTAAGCTAATACAAATCGAAGGTGGACCACACTACAGGAAACAGTGTTGATTGAATATACACCATTAAAAACTTCTTTAGGACCACCATAAATTTTATTTTACATCCAACCTGTTGATAAGGTCATAAAGAACAGGATGAAGATATCACACATCTATAAGCTTGATCCCATACTTTTCTGGCCTACAAGAAGTTTTTGATGGTCAATCATACTGTTTCCTATGGTGTGTTCCACCTGAGATTTAGATCTGCTTCATTTTTAGAAACATGCCTAAAATGAGGTGTAAAAATGGATGGACGGCATGGATGTAAGGTACATACATCACAGTTGGCCCCAACAGTCAGAGATCCACTGAAACGGCGCCCCTCTTCACTTTGATGTATTGTACTTTTAATACGAGAAATGCGGCTGTATCAGATGTCATGGAACAGCCATTTTTCCTGCCAACATGTCTCATGTGTAGAATATCCTATCCATGCAAAAGGTGGGCCACACCATGATGATCACCTGATCTATAAATCAGTCTGATCCGCTCATTGGGTGATCCATTGAAGTAAAATGAATCATACCATTCGTTGTCCCATTCGACAAATGGGTCCTCTTGATTTTCATATCAGGCAATCATCACGGCATGATGCACCTTTTGCACGGATTGGATACTACATATTGGCTGGAAAAAAAGGCTGTATCATAACTTCTGATACAGCATCATTTCTCTTTTAAATAACACAAACAAAAACTGACCATGTTACTGTGTGTACTGGAAGTAGTCCAAACGAGTTAAACCCGTGACATCAAATACAGAACTTTTGAGTATTATGGCATGGAAGGTTTTTTAATTCCATTTTTTCCTCTCTTTTATATTGTTTAAGCTAATTAATCAGTGCTTAAACCTTTAATTAGAGAAAAGCATCAACTGCTCTGGCGGAGTATAGCCATCTTACACATGCACGCAGGCCACGTACACGTGGCAAGCATTTCCTTCGATCAAAACCGTCCTAATTGTGGGCCCCAATGTGTATATGGGGCAGAAGACATTCCCAATCTCCACCGCTGAAATCTCTTTAGTTGGTCTATTCGTTTGCGGTGGCCGCAAATCAGACATATAGGATCATCCATTCAGTGGATTTTTAGCCAGGCTAAGTGGCCCACTGATTCAGACGGTTCAAACCGATTTGCATGTGTGACACGTACGGATGGGCCATCATAACTGCTAACCTATCAAAAATGTATTATTATAAATAAACACAAGGTGATTAAGGTAATTAACGGGGATATGTGGAAGAGAATGACTGGTTGAGAGAGAGAGGTGATGAGAGGGGTGAGAAGTGGCGGATGGAGGATTCCAATAGCCAAGGATAGCTTTGGGAGGGTTACAACTCCAACTCCCAAGGTGACTCCCGGCTACTCCAAAGAGCCAACGTCCCCTTTTCATACACGGCCAGCCACACCTAGCTAGCAGGCACAGCCGCCCTCGGATGTGGCCCATACCAAAAGACTTACCTACGCCACCCAATTTCCCCTTCCGTCTCTCTATCTTGCCTTTTTTGGGAAGGGTTGTACCGTCATTTTACTACAATTGTCCGTGCCACACGTGGATTCTATGGTTTCTGGTCATGGCTATTCTACTCCCCCGCATGTGTGTGAGAGATCAGGACCATCCATCACGTGGGTTGCACCGCGTATGCTAAATGGCCCAAAAAAAAAAAGGGCCGGTTCGGTCACTGGATGCACCACATGCGTGCGTTGAGCATCAAATGCAGGTCAGGCTTTTATGACCATCCATTTTCGTGAGGCCCGCTGCTGGGTTGGGAAGTGGGGCCCACCGGATGAATCGCATGGTCACTTAGAGAGACACGTGGCACGTTGGGACGTTTGGGGAGAGTTATCTTCTGTCAGTCAAAAAAAGTGTCGTGGTTAGATTAATGCCAACGCCAATGGTCACGTTTGTAAGAGAGAATCGTGCCCAACTTCAACTGCTGTAATTAATGAGAATCTATCTAAGAGAAAAGATTCCCTGTACAATAGATCCTTAGTCTTGCTCCGGTGGTAGATTTCGAGGAGTTTCAACACCAGTAAAGAGTTCGAATATCCATAGGTGGTAAAATCCCACTACGGCGTGAGTGTGTGGGGGTGTGTGTGCGTGTGTAAAAATAATAATAAAGAATAATAGAACACCGATGGTCAGGAAGGAAAGATAGTTACAGGTTTTTTTTCCAACCGAAGATACCTCGAAAGATGCTCTGAAGATCCTTTCCGGAGAGATAGACAGTTCGATCATTGATACAGACCGTTCATCTGGTAGGATAAAGCGGTAATCATCTACCTTGCAAAAATCGCAGTGATCAGACAGTAGACCTACGCTTCACATTGATGATCGGACGCTTAGGTATGACCAATACATTATTGGAGGTGACCCCTATCCTACCAAATGTGGGTAGGACCATCCTCTGGCCACGATATGTTGGTACTGTTCTGCTTAAATGCGGATTGGCTGCTCTATACAGCTGATGCGTTGACGTCAGCAAATTCTATGGGTCAAATCGTGAGGTATTTGTTATATCCAAACCACCTATCCATTTAGTTAGCTTGTCTCAAGGCTTGAGCCAAAAAAAAAAAAAAAGAGACAATTATAAAGATCAATTGGACCACACTGCAAAAAACAGTGGGGGATTGTATGTCTACCATTGAAATCCTTTTGGGGTCACAGAAGTTTAGGATCAATATGAAATTTGTTTTTCCTTTTCATTCATATATTTTTAAACTTATTAACGGATTAGATGGAAAATAAATGTTATGGTAGGCCCTACAAATTTTTTAACAGCAAAAATCATTATCCTAGCTCCTATTTTTGGTGTGGTCTATTTGAGCTTTGGATATGATTCAATTTTTGTCTAATGCTCTAAAATGATCTCAAAAAATGGATGAATCGGCATGGATATAATAAATACATCATTGTGGGGCCATGTAACTTTGATCTCATGTGAACCGTTCGTACAACATGGAGCTCGAGGCCTCGTCTTGGCACGACACGTATCTACACCAGCTATATAGCTGGTGTGGGTACACCAGCCAATCCGCTTTCCCTACCCACACGCGTATTGCGCACTTTTGACCGTTCAAAAAAGTGGGCTATGAGGGGACCACCTAATGGTAAAAACCCAGTGAACCACCCAAATGAGACATCTCAGCTATCTAAGAAGTTGTATCAGCACTCATATGGTTTCCCATCCCATGCACGTGTACCATTGTATCTTTCATTGCATTTTTATTTTTTAGCTCTGTGTATGCGTCATGACTACCTTTACCTTTTTAATTTGTTACCGCCATTGGTAGCAGTCGGCTTCAAAGAAACCGTCACCTCTTTGCTCTTGTCATGGATGGTGGTGATTGTGTGGTCATCAGTTATTTTTTTTGGAAATTTTACTAACTCCCACCTGCTTTTGTCCTTGGTGCTTCCTCATCCGTCCCTTTTAATGCAATGGAATTTGCTTGATCCTTAAGGATATGTATAGGAACTCCCAAAAACTTACTATTCCAAGATCCTTCATGTCCAGTGGATGGATGATATGAAATGGCTAGGGGTTCTTTGGAAATCCACCGTATGCACCCGGTTAGCGATTTGGGTTATTCGGATTTTGTATTTTTCAAAATTATTATGCATTTAGGATATTTTTATTTTTAGTTTTGCACACGATGAGAGAGTGCGTGGCAAACCAAGTGCATCGGTAAAACATGAGGATGAGTTTTAAAGTGATCACGGAGTTTTAAAATGAAAATGTAATTTGAATCGTATAACGTCATTTGTCATTCTTATAGATATCGAGAACTTGTTTTTTTTTTTTTTTTATCACCGTGTAAAGCATGAGGAGGAGAATCGAACTCGCGTAGGTGTTCTTTTATCTTCTCTTATTCCATGGATGCCTAGGATCTCTTTTTTATAAGGTAGTTCTATGTTCATTTTTGGCACTTTCAGTTAGTATATAATTTTAATTATCTTTACAATAGTCCATTATCAAGTCTACTTCATCTCTATCAAATTTCACTACATTTCTTGTTGTAGAAAAATTCTAAAATTTCTACAAGTGGCAGCTGTCTGAACTAATAATTTTTGGACAGTTGTCACATCAACCTTGATTTAACTATATTAAAAATTTTATTATATTTTTTACTTATTTTTTTTATGAAACTAGACTTATCAAGCTTCAATCTGGATTTTGAATCACCTAAATCGGAGTTATATTGAGGGAGATATGACTTTTTGAAGTCGGTCGAAAACTGCAAAAAACTGCAGCAAGAGTCCACCAAATTTTGGTGCACCGGCGGCACGCTACTGGACCCGACCGCAAAGCCTCGCGGTCCGCTGGACCGTCTGGTGGTGATTCTGCCACCCGATATTTGAAATGGGTGTATTTTGCAACCTGCAATGAGTTATTCGACGTGCGATATATGATTTTGGGGTAGGAGAAGCTAATCTATCCAAATAACCTATCTATTTTATGAGATTTCATAAGGTTAATGGTCAAAAATCCATTTTATTTATATATTTACTATTTATAGTAAATTTTAGTTTAATTATTGTTCTTCATCATTTCAACATTAGGATTAGTGTCTAATATGAAAGTACTTAGAAAACTTTGAAAAATAAGGTGGTAAAATGTGAGATTTTTGAAGTGATGGAAATTTTTCTCCTCATTGTTGGTATCGATGAAATCGAACAGGTTTCGATATCATCGATAATTGCAGAATTTTTCACTGCTGGTTGCTGAACTGTTTTTTTGTCCTCTCGATATGATCGAGAGACTTTCAGATCATATCGAGGCTGTCATCGAGAGTGGCTCGACGGCATCGATAATTGTTGGAATTTCCACCCCTGGTCATTGAACAGTTTTGGTCCCGTCTCGATATGATCGAAAGACCTGTCGATGATATCGAAGCTGTTATCGAGAGACCTTCGATATGATCGACGAGTTCCGCAGATGCGATTGCGGAAACACAGATTTTACGGATTTTGTTTCCTATTTGGATTATACCTCTTTCTATTCTTATATAAAGGGGTGTATCCAAGGTATTCTAGGGTTTCCTAAAGCTTTGCTTAGGGTTATCAAAGGTGAGAGAGAGAGAGAGAGAGGAAGCTTGTGGAAGAGAGGTTATGCTCGTAGAAGGGATCTACCATATCTCAGCGCTTCCACGTCCTCATGATCGGTGAGATCTCTCTATTCTTCTTTGTTTCTCTTATTGTTTATCCACTCCTGCGTGAGTGAAGAAGGTTTGATCCAAGCGGTGTGTACTTGTGATCAATTGTAACGTTCTGCTTTATAGTGGATTGTTGATCTGGACGAGGTCATGTGGTTTTTACCTCTTTGAGGGTTTTCCATGTAAAAATTCCTGGTGTGGTGTGGTTTATGTTTTGATTTAGTTCATTGCATTATTATTCCATAATTCTAGTTTGTTTCGAGGTGCTAGATCCTAAGGTTTTGTGCAAGGCCCCTAACAAAGTGGTATCATAGTTAAGTTCATTGAACGGGTAGGATCGGTTTTGAATTATGGAAGGTGGCTCATCAAGGATGATCAACCTTAATTGTTCTAACTGGACCATATGAAAGGCTAAGATGGAGGACTTGCTTTATTGTAAGAACCTATATTCTCCAATTTCAGGCATATTAGCAAAATCCAAGGATATGACTGATGATGATTGAAAGAAGATGGACCGAAAGGCGGTGGGGTTTATTAGACAATGGTTGGATGATTCTGTGTTCCACCATGTGTCTACAAAAACCTCAGCCGCTAGCCTATGGCTGAAATTACAATGGCTGTATGAGAGGAAGACAGCCGGTAATAAGATTTTTCTGATAAGACGACTTGTGAATCTCAAGTTCAAGGATGGTGGTTCTGTGGCCGAGCACATGAATGAGGTCAGCAATATAGTGAACCAACTCTCCTCTATGAAGATTGTCTTCAATGATAAATTGCAGGCATTACTTTTGCTTAGTTCATTGCCTGACAGTTGGGAGACATTGGTGGTATCTCTAAATAACTCTGCGCCAGACGGAAAGATATCCATGGAACAGGTAACTAGCTGTCTCTTTAATGAAGAGACAAGGAGGAAGTCTCAGGGGTCTACTCAGCAAAAGGCACTTGTAACACAGGAATGGGGGAGAGGAAAGAACAGGAAGGGCGGGAAGGCCCAAGATAAATCAAGAGGCAAGTCAAGTAACAGAAAGGATGTTGATTGCGAGAATTGTGACAAGAAAGTCACTACAAGCATGAATGTCGTGGTAAGAAGAACGATAAGAAAGGAAAAGGGAAGGAAGATGAATCAGATTCCACTGCGGTCGCTTCAGATGGCGACGTTGTAGTTATTCTTTCTGCAGATCATGATGTATATCTCACGGCTACGAGTCAGGACACCGACTGGGTGATTAACTCGGGAGCTTCTTTTCATGTGACTCCACGCAGGGACTTCTTCACAAGCTACAAGTCTGGTGACTATGGGACTATGAAGATGAAAAATTCTGGCGTATCGAAAATCGTGGGAGACGGTGATATTTGTGTGAAGACTGATGTGGCCTGCACATTGGTTCTCAAGGATGTGAGGCATATCCCAGACCTTCGCCTCAACTTGATGTCGACAGGAAGGTTGGATGATGATGGCTATGAAAGCCGGTTTGCTGGTGGGCGCTGGAAGCTCATCAAGGGTTCGTTGATCGTGGCTAGAGGAAATAAGTGTTGCACCCTTTACAAGGCAAGTGTCAGTACGTGCAAGGGTGGGTTGAACGCAGTGGAAGATTCAGCTATTGACATGTGGCACAGGCGTCTAGGCCACATGAGTGAAAAAGGGTTTTAGCTACTAGCAAGGAAGCGGCTCCTTCCAGACGTGTCAGGTACACCTCTCAAAACCTGTCTTAATTGTTTATCAGGGAAACAGCATAGAGTTTCATTTATTAAATCTGTTTCTCATGTTAATAAAGTGCATGCATTAGATTTGGTTTATTCTGATATTTGTGGTCCTATGAGGATAAAAACCTTGGGTGGGGTATTGTATTTTGTCACTTTTATAGATGATGCATCTAGGAGGGTTTGGGTTTATGCTTTGAAATCCAAGGACGAGGTCTTTGGTTTGTTTAAATTGTTTCATGTTATGGTCGAGAGAGAGACAGGTAAATCATTGAAGTGCATCCGCACTAATAATGGTGGTGAATACATTGGCGACTTTCATGAGTATTGCAAGTCCCTGGGTATACAGCATGAACAAACGGTTCCCAAGATCCCCCAACATAATGGTGTAGCTGAGCGAATGAATCCCACCATTGTTGAGAGAATCAGATGTATGTTATCCCATGCGAAGTTGTCCAAGATATTCCGGAGAGAAGCAATGCACACGACGGTGTATTTGATAAACAGGTCTCCATCAGTCTCGTTGAATGGAGAAGTACCTGAGAAGGTGTGGACTGGACAGGATCCATCGTACAGTCATCTCAGGGTGTTTGGATGCAGGGCATCCGTTCACGTACCAAAGGATGAGAGGTCCAAGCTCGATATGAAGATCAGGCAGTGTGTGTTCTTGGGGTATGGTGATGAAAAATTCGGTTACAGATTGTGGGATCCGACCGAGAGGAAGCTCGTCAGGAGCAGAGATGTGGTTTTCTTTGAAGATCAGTGTACAGAAGACATTGGTAAGCCAGAGAAGAACCAGCCTAGTTCAGGTGAGCTAGAGGACATGGATTCGGTTACTCCTCCCATGGTGCCTGATGACGGGGGAGTATAGCAAGGTGCAGAGGACGAGGGAGTTCCTTCATAAGATGGACCAGGGGAGCAGCCCCCACTTGATCCACCTGTTGAGCCACAGGTGAGGAGGTCATCTAGGGACAGACAGCCGTCCAAGAGGTACTTGCCGCATAAGTACATTATACTAACCGATGAGGGAGAGCCAGAAGATTATTCTGAGGCCCTAGCCGACGAGCATAAGGGGGAGTGGTTGAAAGCTATACAAGAGGAGATGAAATCTTTGCATAAGAACCACACCTATGACATGGTGAAGTGGATACTGCGGTATCTAAGATGCTCATCCAGGTTGAGCCTATGCTATGGTGATGGTAAACCTGTGTTAGAGGGCTACACAGATGCAGATATGGCAAGCGACATAGACTCCAGGAAGTTTACATCGGGGTTCATGTTCACGTTTACAGGGGGAGCGGTTTCTTGGCAGGACAAGCTACAGAAGGTCGTAGCATTATCGACGACAGAGGCCGAGTACATTACAATCACAGAGGCATGTAAAGAGATGTTTTGGATGAAGAGGTTCCTACAGGAACTTAGCCTGAAGCAGGAGGAGCACGTGGTTTATTGCGATAGTCAGAGTGCTATACACTTGAGCAAGAATCCAAGTCAGCATTCCAAGTCGAAGCACATAGAGATTCGGTATCACTGGATTAGGGATACTTTGGAACAGAATGTGTTACAGCTGGAGAAGGTCCACACAGACGATAATAGGTCAAACATGATGACCAAGGCTTTGCTCAAGGGCAAGTTTGAGGTTTGTAAAAACCGGGCTGGCTTGAAGAAGGTGAACTCCTCCTGAGTAGAAAAGGGAGAGATTTGATGGGAATTTTTCTCCTCATTGTTGGTATCGATGAAATCGAACAGGTTTCGATATCATCGATAATTGTAGGATTTTTCACTGCTGGTTGCTGGACTGTTTTTTGTCCTGTCGATATGATCGAGAGACTTTCAGATCATATCGAGGCTGTCATCGAGAGTGGCTCGATGGCATCGATAATTGTTAGAATTTTCACCCCTGGTCGCTGGACAGTTTTGGTCCCGTCTCGATATGATTGACAGACCTGTCGATGATATCGAAGCTGTTATCGAGAGACCTTCGATATGATCGCGAGTTCCGCAGATGCGATCGCGGAAACGCAGATTTTGCAAATTTTGTTTCCTATTTGGGTTATACCTCTTTCTATTCTTATATAAAGAGGTGTATCCAGGATTGAGGTGTATTCCAGGGTATTCTAGGGTTTCTTAAAGCTTTGCTTAGGGTTATCTGTCACGCCCCGAACCCGGAGACCGGGCTCACAAAATCCTCGATCGCCGAATCCGGCACCGACAGCCTCCGTAGAACCCCATTCTCGGCTCCCAGCGCCCATACGCCAGGTTCCGATCCTGGGATGCTACAAGGAGGATTTCTAATAATCCATTTGATTCGTAATGAGCATAACCACAAGCATAACCCACGAACAATAACCACAAGAACACCATCACAAAATCCACTATGAACCAAAAACTTTGAGTACAGTGCGTATAAAGGGAAATACAATATAGTGTAAGTAACAAAAACTCCAAAAGCTCGGTGGCACGCTCCAACTGCGGCGAAGCTACGGCTGTGTCCTGGCGTCACCTGCACGCATCAATCGTGCATAAGCTTACAGAAAGCTTAGAGGGTGGTGTAAGTGTGTGCAAACGTGCTCAGAGTGCAATGCCAGAGTGATGCGGAATCATGCTGATGAGTACGTAAATGCAACCAGCCGTACCAAGGCTATGCAGTACAAGATGTGAATGCTATCAGCCATAACAAGGCCATGCGAAACAATATGTAAGTCAAGCATGCCAATCCTCATCCAAATCCTCATGTCAATATAGTTCTCAGTCTGGATAATCACCGGGGTTCAGTACACTCCAAATGGCACTGTCTCTCTCCAAGCAGCACAGTCCAAGTGAGCGTAAGAAACCTCACTATCCGCCTGGCCAATAGTCAGCCAATACCTATCCGGCACGTCGATAGCGAACCCATTTCCGAGCTGGTCAAACTCAGCCTAGTAATGTCCCCTTCTCTCGGGCGAGTAAGGCCACACCCCTTTCCAACCGACCACGACACAGTGGGAGACGCGGCCTCATGGTATTCGGCCCTCGTGCGCTCATATATCCACTCGGTCTCGACGTTGGAGTCATCCTCTGGTACCATCGGGTTCAGGGACTCTCACCCAGGGACATCTATGGCGCCCCAATTGCTTAGAACAAGATTTTCCGGTATCCAACCAACCACCCACGGTGTGTCTGTAGAGGCTATGGCCCTGATGTCGCTAGGGCATATCACAATCACACAAATGCAAGTGCATGTGTCACACTATCAGTCATGCAACCATCCTGCGTGAAGCACGCGCTCATGAAGGGCAACTCCGCCTATCAGGGGGCCCGTAAATAGTCTGCCCGAAGGCATATGCTATGATCAGACACTCCTCATCTCAAACATACATATGATGCGTATGATCATGAATCATGGGCTGTGCTAAACATGTTATAAAGCAATAAATTGTCCTCTCAATGAAGATGGGCCTATCAATGGCCAACATGAAACAGATACGGGCCTATCAATGGCCTTAGGGAGAGTTATAATGTGGACATCGAACCAGCATTACTCGTACAATGTGGACGTCAAACCAACATTGTCCCCAAGGCTCGGCTCACCTCGAATATCATTAAATAAATCCTGGTGGAATCACACATTGCAATATGCCTTAGGTACATCCCATTGGGCCTTAAATACATCAAATGGGCCGTATCTCATAGGCCTTATATTCATCAAGTGAGCCACCTCAATGACTCTCACCAATGGGTCCTAGGTACATTGCAATGGGCCATCATCCATGGGCCTGAGAATGTATTAAAATGAGCCCAATTACATAAGTTCAGTGTGTATCAAATGGGCCTAATCACATAGGCCTTATATATATCAAAGTGGGCCTCAATATTGGGCCCATATACATGCCAAGATGGGCCTAAATACATGGGCCCATATGCATCCAAGTGGGCCTCAAGTAAGGCCCGCCATAACATTTATTCTCCATTCAAACTATTCATAAGGTCATGTGGACCATGGCCCACCATAATGTTTATTTGCCAACCGACCTGTTGATAAGGTCACATGGTCAGGCAGACCAGGGGCCACTGTTATGTTTGTTTGCCACCAACCTGTTCATAAGGTCACACAGCCAAGGAGTGGCCCACCGTAATATTTATTTGCTGTCCAAACTGTTCATGGGGGCCAGCCCCATGAACACTGTTTCCTGTAACGTGGTCTACTTGAGAATGGGATTTACCTCATTTTTGGGCTCGTGCCTTGAAATGATCGGACAAAATGGATGGACGGCATGGATGACACGCATACATCATGGTGGGGCCCACGGCAGGAGCCGTGGGTCTGCTGCAGGCGCCCGCCCGCTGTCAGTAGCAGCAGCAGACGCTGCTGCTACTGTTTATTTATTTATTTTATATTTTTTTTTTTATTTATTTTTAATAGGGCCCACTGAGAGGTGATCCAGCCCACCCATTATGTGTGTTCCACCCGAATAAGGGTCCAGATCAAGTTTCAGCAGCTTCCAAAATTCAGGTAGGCCCCACCAAGTGGTTTTATATGTTTAGGCATGTCTTCACACGACTTTAGATGGTATGGCCCACCTGAGTTCCGCATACGGCTGATTTTTTTGGGTGGCCCAAGGCCAGGGGGAAGGCCCACCCAATGCACGGTTTTGATGTTCGAAACGCATCACAGTGGGGTCCACAGCTGGGCCGTGAGGCCCAGCCCAATTCGTCCGCCGCCAGCGCCGCAGGCGCTGCTGCGTTATATATATATATTTTTTTTATTTTTTTTTTATTTTTTTTTTTGTTTTGGGGCCCACTGAGATGTGATTCACAATCTAGCCCATCCATTATGTGAGTTCCATCATTCTGGCCGTCCAGACCCAGTTCCAGCTGCATCCAAGCTCCAGATGGGTCCCACCAAGTACTTTTATATATCTTGGCATGTCTTTACATGGTTTTAGATGGTATGGCCCACCTGATGATCAGATCGCCTTGAAACTTCGGCTCAACGGGTAAACTGAGCTGAAGATTAGAATGGACGGCGTGGATCACATACAGACTTCAAGGTGGGGCCTGCATGAGCAGCCCACTCCAACCCTTCCTTTCATTTCCCTTTTTTTTTTTTTGTTTGAACTTTTGAACTGGCGCTGCCAGTCCAGCGTCCAGAGACACTGGACGGGCGCGCAATACAATCGGTGGGTCCCACATGGACATGGACGTGCATCATGGTGGGTCCCACCCACATTAGCCACCTCAACTAGGGATAGATACTAAGGCCTTAAGTGTTGAAACTAGGTATATCCACTCAGTCTACCAGTTGAGCTATGGATCAGGGTACTTTATGGTGGATCCCACCATTCATGATGGATGGTGTAAATGGAACTCTAAATGGTGGGGCCCACTACATCCAATGGGTAAAAGAGAGAAAGAAGAGAGAGAGAGAATGAGAGAGAGTGACGGTGAAGGAGGGAGGGACCCCGCCACTAATGGGCCCTCCCTTAAACAATACATACATCATGTGGGTCCCACAACAAGTGGACCCTTAAAATTGAAAGCAACGGTATAACACCCACCTTGTTGGCCTCCTTCTTGCTCCCTTAAACTTGTAAGCTCCTTGCCTTCGCGTTCAACGGTGGATGATGGACTTTTAATGGTGTGGATGAGAGATGAGAGGGTGGGCCACACTTGGAGTTTTGGGAGAGGGAAAGAGAGAGCTTGGATTTCTCATGGAATTTTCCATGGGATTTCTTTTGAGAAAAGAATGAGGGAGAGAGTAGAAGTAATGGAAGGAATGGGTGGAGGGAATGGGTGTAGTTAATGAGGCATGGGTTTGTTTGATTTTTGTAAAAAGGAGGAATGGTTTGCTTTGAAATTTTGTAAAGGAGATATGGTGATGGAAGAGAGAGAGGACTTTTGAAAAAGGGGAGGGATGGTTGTGTACTTGAGGTATGGTGTGACTTAACTTGTACTTGATTGATTGATTGATGGGACATCTCGTAGAGATTCCCTCGAGATTCGCAACGTGCGGCGTTTCTTTGAACCGAACGCTGACTGGCATCTTCTCACCTAGGTATCGGTTCGGTGCGCGAGTCGCGGCGTTGGAACCGCGGCGACGGCGCGATCGCTAGGATACAAGTTTCGGATCGAGCCGACTTTGGAATGCAGGACTCGGCTTAGGATCGTGCGCAACGTCAGAAACGGGTCGAGGGTTGCCGGAATTCGACCGGTAGAATTGCAGAAGCCGACCGAATTGTACGGTTTAGGTTACGGGTCTTACAACTCTCCCCTCCAAATAAAAATTTCGTCCTCGAAATTTGAACTATCATTGTAACTAGTCATAACTCATAATAGAAGAGGGACAAAACATCGTCATAGAAAATCGAAGACAGTATACAAGATACAATATAAGGTCAATCATCAAAGAGATGGGGATAGCGCTCCCGAATCTCAGCCTCACGCTCCCAAGATGCCTCATCAGCAGAATGGTGACCCCACTGAACCTTTACTAGGGGTATGACCTTTGTCCGGAGGACCTGCTCCTTCCGATCAAGGATACGAACTGGCTGCTCAATGTAAGAAGCGTCCTCACGAACCTCCAACGACTGCCAATCAATAACAGGTACCACGTCTGACCCACACTTCCTCAACATAGAGACGTGGAAAACATTGTGGACGCCAGACAACTGCGGTGGTAAGGCAAGCCGATAGGCCACAGCGCCAATGCGCCTAGTAATCTCAAAAGGTCCTATAAATCTCGGGGCAAGCTTGCCCTTCGCTCCAAATCGAACTACGCCCTTCATGGGCGAGACCTTGAGATACACATGGTCCCCTACGTCAAACTCCAAGGGACGACGCCGGCGATCAGCAAAACTCTTCTGCCGACTCTGAGCTGTGCGCATCCTCTGCCTGATGATATCAATAGCCTCTGAAGTCTCCTGCACAAGCTCGGGACCTAGGAGACGCCGCTCTCCAACCTCGGTCCAACAACTCGGAGATCTGCACGGTCTGCCATACAATGCCTCAAAAGGAGCCATGCCAATGGTCGCCTGATAGCTGTTGTTGTATGCGAACTCAGCCAATCGCAGATGCTCATCCCAGCTACCCCCGAAATCAATCGCGCAGGCCCGAAGCATATCCTCAAGTATCTGATTGACCCTCTCGGTCTGACCATCGGTCTGCGGATGATACGCGGTGCTGAGCTGCAAATCAGTGCCCATAGCTCTCTGGAAGCTCCTCCAAAACTGAGATGTGAACCTCGAGTCTCGGTCAGAAACGATCGAGACTGGAACGCCATGCAGTCTCACAACCTCCTCGATAAATAACCTCGCAAGCCGGTCCATAGACAAGGTCGCACGCATCGCGAGAAAATGTGCCGACTTCGTCAGACGATCCACAACAACCCAAATGGCGTCATGACCGCGCTGAGTCCTCGGCAAGCCCATAATGAAATCTGTCGACACGTGCTCCCACTTCCACATCGGGACACTCAACGGCTGCAATAGACCAGGAGGTCTCTGATGATCGGCCTTGACACGCTGGCATGTGTCACACTCGGCTACAAAACTGGCAATCTGGCGCTTCATCCCCGCCCAGAAATACTGCCTCCTCATATCACGATACATCTTCGTCGAGCCAGGGTGGATAGAAAACCGCGATCGATGTGCCTCGGTCATAAGATCTCTGCGCAACTCTGGAATATCCGGGACATATAATCGGCCTCTGAAGCGAAGTCCACCATCAGATCCAATCTGCCAATCTGTCTGACTCTCAGATGCTGCCTCTGCTCGATAATCCTGTAACGACTCATCTGTCTGCTGAGCATCGATCACCCTTGCGACAAGAGAGGGTTGGATCGACAGGCTCGATAACTGAACGATAGAAGACTGCAGACCAAAATCAAAGTCGTACTCTGCTATATCCTCGAGCATCCTCCACTCCTGCATCATCATGTGTGCCACCAGGCCTCGTGGCTGACGGCTAAGGGCATCCGCTACCACGTTTGCCTTGCCTGGGTGGTACTGGAGGTCAAAATCATAGTCTTTCAAAAGCTCCATCCAGCGTCTCTGTCTCATGTTCAGCTCAGACTGAGAGAATAGATACTTCAAGCTCTTGTGGTCAGAGAAGAGCTCGAACCTGACCCCATAAAGATAGTGTCTCCACATCTTCAGTGCGAAGACGACTGCTGCCAGCTCCAGATCATGCGTGGGGTAGTTCAGCTCATGCACCTTGAGCTGACGAGACGCGAAGGCTACAGGCCTGCCATGCTGCATCAGGACAGCACCCAATCCAATACGCGAAGCATCAGTAAATACAACGAATCCATCACTCCCAGAGGGAAGAGTGAGGACAGGAGCGGACGTCAGACGGTCCTTTAACTCCCTAAATGCTCGCTCGCATGCATCAGTCCATACAAAATCTGCGCCCTTCCGAGTCAACCTGGTCATCGGGGCAGCAATACGGGAGAAGCCCTCAATGAAACGCCGATAATAGCCCGCCAAACCAAGGAAACTGCGGATCTCGGACGCTGTCGTGGGCTGACTCCACTGACGCACTGCCTCAACCTTCGAGGGGTCCACTGCGACACCCTCCCTCGTCACCACGTGACCGAGGAATCTCACCTCCTCCTGCCAGAACTCACACTTCTCCAGTTTCGCATACAACTGGTGGGCACGGAGGGTCTGCAAAGCGATCTCCAGATGCTGCATATGATCCTCACGGGTCCTCGAATATATCAGAATGTCGTCGATGAAGACCACAACAAACTGATCGAGATATGGACGGAAGACCTCGTTCATCAACTGCATGAAGACCGCGGGTGCATTGGTTAGTCCGAAGGACATGACCTGAAACTCAAAATGACCGTAACGCGTCCGGAAAGCCGTCTTCGGAATGTCCTCCTCTCGGACACGAATCTGATGATAACCGGAACGCAGGTCAATCTTCGAAAAGAACTGTGCACCCTGCAGCTGATCAAATAAATCGTCTATCCTCGGGAGTGGGTACTTGTTCTTAATCGTGACCCGGTTGAGCTCGCGGTAGTCGACGCAGAGCCTCAATGAGCCATCCTTCTTCCTGACGAAGAGTACCGGCGCTCCCCAAGGTGAACTACTCGGACGTATAAATCCCAACTCACGCAGCTCGTCCAACTGACGCTGCAGCTCATGCAACTCCATCGGTGCCATACGGTACGGGGCCTTCGAGATAGGCGCGGTACCAGGCACAAGATCAATCCCGAACTCAATATAACGACGCGGCGGCAATCCCGGAATCTCCTGGAACACGTCGGGGAAGTCACAGACCACCGGAATATGATCGATACAATCGACAACGGGCTCCACAACGGCGCAAGACACCAAGCATGACAACGACTCTCCTCGGGGCTCGGCAACAAACTGAAACTGCGGCAAGCCGGGTATGCAGAACGTGACTGTCCTCGCGGAACAGTCCATGATGGCGTGGTACTCGGCAAGCCAATCCATGCCTAAAATAACGTCGAAATCTGTCATCGGCAGCACAAATAAGTCAGCAGGTAAGAATATATCACCGACCAGAACAGGGCAAGACGGACAGAAACGGCCCAATACTGTAGTCTTCCCTAAAGGCGTCGATACGGTCAATCCCTCGCTAGAAGACTCAGTCGGTAATCCAGTCGATCGGCAAAAATCCTCAGACATGAATGAGTGCGAAGCGCCGGAATCAAACAATACTCGGGCGATGCATGAAGAGACAGGAAGTATACCCTCAACGACTCCTCCTGAGGTCTGTGGGTCCTGCTGAGCCGCATAAAACCTAGCCTGAGCTGGCTGGGGAGGTGCATGTCCCCTCTGAGGTCCCTGGTGCTGCTGCTGCCTCTGCGGCTGCCTATGCTGCTGTCTCTGCTGCTGCTGGGGCCTCGGTGGCTGAGGTGGCTGCTGAGGTCGCTGCTGATGGGGCCTCTGCTGCTGTGCTGAAGGCTGCTGCTGTGGTCGCGGCTGTCCTGAAGACTGTTGCGGCCCTCTAGACTGCTGTAGATGAGGACGGGGGCACTCAGATATGCGGTGTCCAGAACCGCCACATCCAAAACATGTCCCTGGAAACAACTGCTGGGGTGGCGCAGAAGATGCGCGCTGACGCTGCTGGTGCTGCTGGTGCTGCTGGTACTCTAGCGGGTGGATGATCCCTATACCTCTGTGGTCGTCGATGCTGCTGAGAGCTACTGGACTGGGCTGGCCTCTTCCGGCCTCTCCTCTGATCTCGACCGCTCTGAGAGTCAGCCCACTCAGTCTCGTAGATCTGGGCCCTCCGTACTACCGCCTGAAAGGTCGGGAGCTCGTGCCCAATAACACGGCCTCGAAGACCGAAACGTAAGCCGCTCTCGAAACGGCGGGCCTTCCGCCCCTCATCATCAACCATATATGGCGCAAACCGTGACAGCGCCACAAAGCGAGCCGCGTACTGCGCCACGGACATGTCTCCCTGTACTAGAGTCTCGAACTCTCGTGCCCTCTGACGACGAATGTGGTCGGGGAAGTACTGCTCCTCGAATCGGCTAACGAAATCCTCCCATGTCCAGACATGATCAGGTCCTGCGACACGGGTAACAGAGGTCCACCAGTGCTCTGCCTCGCCCTGGAAAAGGAATGTGGCCAATCGGACTCGCTGCTCGGTCGTACATGACATAATATCAAAAATCTTCTCCACATCGGAGCGCCATCTCTCAGCTGCTGTCGGATCTGGCTCGCCCTGAAATCGTGGAGGATCCATCCGTCTGAACTCGCGAAGAATGGCACTCGCGCGCTCCTGCTCTGTCTGGGCTGGAGAAACAGCCGGTCGCCTGTCCTGACCCTGGAGTGCAGCCGTCACAGCCTGTAACATCTGCTGTAACTGCGAGGCACTCACAGACACCGTCGGATCCGCACCGGTATCAGGTGGAGGAACATCATCCTCAGGAAAGGGAGCAGGGATCTCAGGCGGTGGGACGGGAGGCACAGGTGGTAAAGCTGGAGCCTCGGGATCCTCAGGTGGTGGGACGGGAGTCGATCGGGTCACTCGCCTACGCGGCATGTCCTATAGGAAGAATAAGGACGCCAATCAACCTTGAGAATCGTACGTTAGGGAACTAACTCGGAAGGTTTCGCACTCGGACCTAATCGCCTAAAACTCATAGTAAACATGTGATGCTGTTCTCGGTTATTCCCAAGTTATGCTCTGATACCAACTTCTGTCACGCCCCGAACCCGGAGACCGGGCTCACAAAATTCCCGATCGCCGAATCCGGCACCGACAGCCTCCGTAGAACCCCATTCTCGGCTCCCAGCGCCCATACGCCAGGTTCCGATCCTGGGATGCTACAAGGAGGATTTCTAATAATCCATTTGATTCGTAATGAGCATAACCACAAGCATAACCCACGAACAATAACCACAAGAACACCATCACAAAATCCACTATGAACAAAAACTTTGATACAGTGCGTATAAAGGGAAATACAAGATAGTGGTAATAACAAAACTCCAAAAGCTCGCTGGCACGCTCCAACTGCGGCGAGACTACGGCTGCGTCCTGGCGTCACCTGCACGCATCAATCGTGCATAAGCTTATAGAAAGCTTAGAGGGTGGTGTAAGTGTGTGCGAACGTGCTCAGAATGCAATGCCAGAGTGATGCGGAATCATGCTGATGAGTACGTAAATGCAACCAGCCGTACCAAGGCTATGCAGTACAAGATGTGAATGCTATCGGCCATAACAAGGCCATGCGAAACAATATGTAAGTCAAGCATGCCAATCCTCATCCAAATCCTCATGTCAATATAGTTCTCAGTCTGGATAATCACCGGGGTTCAGTACACTCCAAATGGCACTGTCTCTCTCCAAGCAGCACAGTCCAAGTGAGCGTAAGAAACCTCACTATCCGCCTGGCCAATAGTCAGCCAATACCTATCCGGCACGTCGATAGCGAACCCATTTCCGAGCTGGTCAAACTCAGCCTAGTAATGCCCCCTGCTCTCGGGCGAGTAAGGCCACACCCCTTTCCAACCGACCACGACACAGTGGGAGACGCGGCCTCATGGTATTCGGCCCTCGTGCGCTCATATATCCACTCGGTCTCGACGTTGGAGTCATCCTCTGGTACCATCGGGTTCAGGGACTCTCACCCAGGGACATCTATGGCGCCCCAATTGCTTGGAACAAGATTTTTCGGTATCCAACCAGCCACCCACGATATATCTGTGGAGGCTATGGCCCTGATGTCGCTAGGGCATATCACAATCACACAAATGCAAGTGCATGTATCACACTATCAGTCATGCAACCATCCTGCGTGAAGCACGCGCTCATGAAGGGCAACTCCGCCTATCAGGGGGCCCGTAAATAGTCTGCCCGAAGGCATATGCTATGATCAGACACTCCTCATCTCAAGCATACATATGATGCGTATGATCATGAATCATGGGCTGTGCTAAACATGTTATAAAGCAATAAACTATCCTCTCAATGAAGATGGGCCTATCAATGGCCTACATGAAACAGATACGGGCCTATCAGTGGCCTTAGGGAGAGTTATAATGTGGACATCGAACCAACATTACTCGTACAATGTGGACGTCAAACCAACATTGTCCCCAAGGCTCGGCTCACCTCGAAATACCATTAAATAAATCCTGGTGGAATCACACATTGCAATATGCCTTAGGTACATCCCATGGGCCTTAAATACATCAAATGGGCCGTATCTCATAGGCCTTATATTCATCAAGTGGGCCACCTCAATGACTCTCACCAATGGGCCCTAGGTACATTGTAATGGGCCATCATCCATGGGCCTGAGAATGTGTTAAAATGAGCCCCAATCACATAAGCTCAGTGTGTATCAAATGGGCCTAATCACATAGGCCTTATATATATCAAAGTGGGCCTCAATATTGGGCCCATATACATGCCAAGATGGGCCTAAATACATGGGCCCATATGCATCCAAGTGGGCCTCAAGTAAGGCCCGCCATAACATTTATTCTCCATTCAAACTATTCATAAGGTCATGTGGACCATGGCCCACCATAATGTTTATTTGCCAACCGACCTGTTGATAAGGTCACATGGTCAGGCAGACCAGGGGCCACTGTTATGTTTGTTTGCCACCAACCTGTTCATAAGGTCACACAGCCAAGGAGTGGCCCACCGTAATATTTATTTGCTGTCCAAACTGTTCATGGGGGCCAGCCCCATGAACACTGTTTCCTGTAACGTGGTCTACTTGAGAATGGGATTTACCTCATTTTTGGGCTCGTGCCTTGAAATGATCGGACAAAATGGATGGACGGCATGGATGACACGCATACATCATGGTGGGGCCCACGGCAGGAGCCGTGGGTCTGCTGCAGGCGCCCGCCCGCTGTCAGTAGCAGCAGCAGACGCTGCTGCTACTGTTTATTATTTATTTTATATTTTTTTTTTATTATTTTAATAGGGCCCACTGAGAGGTGATCCAGCCCACCCATTATGTGTGTTCCACCCGAATAAGGGTCCAGATCAAGTTTCAGCAGCTTCCAAAATTCAGGTAGGCCCCACCAAGTGGTTTTATATGTTTAGGCATGTCTTCACACGACTTTAGATGGTATGGCCCACCTGAGTTCCGCATACGGCTGATTTTTGGGTGGCCCAAGGCCAGGGGGAAGGCCCACCCAATGCACGGTTTTGATGTTCGAAACGCATCACAGTGGGGTCCACAGCTGGGCCGTGAGGCCCAGCCCAATTCGTCCGCCGCCAGCGCCGCAGGCGCTGCCTGCGCTCTGCAGCAGCAGCAGCAGCGCTGCTGCGTTATATATATATATTTTTTTATTTTTTTTTTATTTTTTTTTTTGTTTTGGGGCCCACTGAGATGTGATTCACAATCTAGCCCATCCATTATGTGAGTTCCATCATTCTGGCCGTCCAGACCCAGTTCCAGCTGCATCCAAGCTCCAGATGGGTCCCACCAAGTACTTTTATATATCTTGGCATGTCTTTACATGGTTTTAGATGGTATGGCCCACCTGATGATCAGATCGCCTTGAAACTTCGGCTCAACGGGTAAACTGAGCTGAAGATTAGAATGGACGGCGTGGATCACATACAGACTTCAAGGTGGGGCCTGCATGAGCAGCCCACTCCAACCCTTCCTTTCATTTCCTTTTTTTTTTTTTGTTTGAACTTTTGAACTGGCGCTGCCAGTCCAGCGTCCAGAGACACTGGACGGGCGCGCAATACAATCGGTGGGTCCCACATGGACATGGACGTGCATCATGGTGGGTCCCACCCACATTAGCCACCTCAACTAGGGATAGATACTAAGGCCTTAAGTGTTGAAACTAGGTATATCCACTCAGTCTACCAGTTGAGCTATGGATCAGGGTACTTCATGGTGGATCCCACCATTCATGATGGATGGTGTAAATGGAACTCTAAATGGTGGGGCCCACTACATCCAATGGGTAAAAGAGAGAGAGAAGAGAGAGAGAGATGAGAGAGAGTGACGGTGAAGGAGGGAGGGACCCCGCCACTAATGGGCCCTCCCTTAAACAATACATACATCATGTGGGTCCCACAACAAGTGGACCCTTAAAATTGAAAGCAACGGTATAACACCCACCTTGTTGGCCTCCTTCTTGCTCCCTTAAACTTGTAAGCTCCTTGCCTTCGCGTTCAACGGTGGATGATGGACTTTTAATGGTGTGGATGAGAGATGAGAGGGTGGGCCACACTTGGAGTTTTGGAGAGAGGGAAAGAGAGAGCTTGGATTTCTCATGGAATTTTCCATGGGATTTCTTTTGAGAAAAGAATGAGGGAGAGAGTAGAAGTAATGGAAGGAATGGGTGGAGGGAATGGGTGTAGTTAATGAGGCATGGGTTTGTTTGATTTTTGTAAAAAGGAGGAATGGTTTGCTTTGAAATTTTGTAAAGGAGATATGGTGATGGAAGAGAGAGAGGACTTTTGAAAAAGGGGAGGGATGGTTGTGTACTTGAGGTATGGTGTGACTTAACTTGTACTTGATTGATTGATTGATGGGACATCTCGTAGAGATTCCCTCGAGATTCGCAACGTGCGGCGTTTCTTTGAACCGAACGCTGACTGGCATCTTCTCACCTAGGTATCGGTTCGGTGCGCGAGTCGCGGCGTTGGAACCGCGGCGACGGCGCGATCGCTAGGATACAAGTTTCGGATCGAGCCGACTTTGGAATGCAGGACTCGGCTTAGGATCGTGCGCAACGTCAGAAACGGGTCGAGGGTTGCCGGAATTCGACCGGGGTAGAATTGCAGAAGCCGACCGAATTGTACGGTTTAGGTTACGGGTCTTACATTATCAAAGGTAAGAGAGAGAGAGAGAGGAAGCTTGTGGAAAGGTGGCTATGCTCGTAAAGGGATCTACCATATCTCAGCGCTTCCACGTCCTCGTGATCGGTGAGATCTCTCTGTTCTTCTTTATTTCTCTTATTGTTTATCCACTCCTGCGTGAGTGAAGAAGGTTTGATCCAAGCAGTGTGTGCTTGTGATCGGTTGTAACGTTCTGCTTTATAGTGGATTGTTGATCTGGACGAGGTCCCGTGGTTTTTACCTCTTTGAGGGTTTTCCACGTAAAAATCCCTGGTGTGGTGTGGTTTATGTTTTGATTTAGTTCATTACATTATTATCCATAATTCTAGTTGTTTCGAGGGGCTAGATCCTAAGGTTTTGTGCAAGGCCCCCAACATGAAGGAAATGGGTTGAAATGGGATTTGAGACTTTGGGATTGAGTTCTGAGAAGTCAATAAGGGGTTATAATCGACACATTGTCCAAGGACATCTAACTCCAAGTTGGCAAAAAATTCGGGATGTTACATACAACCCATATTACAGCCTTAGTATTTTCATGTACTTATAAGAGTAACAATCTTGATTGATTCTACTGTGCATCCAAATGCACATTGACATTGTATTTTTTAATTACAAAGGTGCATGGAATTAATTTTTGAAAAAAGGCATTTTAACATGAAATTGGATTGCATACTGAGTAAACTCTGTTAGACCCACTGTGAATGTACGTAGTCGATACTAAGTGAACTCTGTTAGACCCATTGTGAATGTATGTAGTCTATCGACGCCAACCATCAATTTTTCCAACTCATTTTAGGAGTTGAAACCAAAATTGAAGCATATCCAAAGCTCAAGTGGACCACACCACAGGAAACAGTGGGAATAATAATTTCAACTGTTGAAACTTTGTTGGGGCCACAGTGATGTTATTTCTCATCTAACTTGTTCATAAGATCACACGAACATTGATGAAGGGAAAACACAAATATCTACTTGTGGTCTGTAAGAATTTTTCTATGGTGGATGTTTTATTCACGCTGTTTCCTATTCAAGCTTTAGATATGCTTAATTTTTGTGATGAAGACTAAAAATTATTTGATAAAATGGATGGATGGTGTAGATAAAATACATAAATCACGGTGGACCTCAAAGAATTTACTCAGTGGGGCTCACATTAATGTCTGTGTCTTATCTGTCCATCAGTTTTTCCGGATGTTAGGTCATGAGCCAAAAATTGAAATTTATCCAAAGCTCATGTGGACCCATCACAGGAAACAGTGGAGATAATGATATCCACAGTTGGAACCTACCTAGGACCCACATTAATATTTATTTGTCATCAAACCTGTTCATAAGGTCACAAAAATGAAAGGTGGATAACAAATATCAGCTTGATCCAAAACCTCTGTGACTCCCCAGAATTTTGTGAATGGTAGCAGTTTAATTCTCACCGTTTCCTGTGCGAAACTCATGCATCAAAGATCTCATGTACATGCAAAGGTTGATGGTCAAGAAAAGAAGATACTAATTCAAGTTTGTATGGACGGTGAGGATCTATGGTAGGTGACATTTTTTTGTGGGCCCATGTGACCATTTACAAACATTAGGCCATTTTTTCTCCTTAGGTGAATCACAATATACAAATTATGGTTAAAATAATATCTTTTATCTATCTAATTTATCCATTGGCCCATTTAAAAGGAGAGCTTTGGAAGATTGTAAATTCTAAGTTGGATTTGAAATCAAGATTTTAAGGAGTGTTTGGTACATGAAATTAAATGGTATTGAATTGCATTAGATGGGATTAATACCATTATTGCACAATAATTATGTCTAAAAATACCATGGTATTTTGCCTATCTAATTTCATGTTTGGGATAAATTTCTTGTTATGGAAAAAAATATTAGATTAATCAAAATCATGTTTGGTGGACCATGAAATTGTTATCAACGAACCAAATTCACAATGGATGTCGATCACTTGTACACATATAAAGGGTGTGTATGGATGGACAGCATGGATAAAAACATGCATCAATGTGGGGGCCCACATGTGTAGTGGATTTCAACAGCTGGGCCCACATTATACGGTCACGTAACTTCAGTAGCGAGTCCTGTAAGTGGCTAATCCGCGTCCGTGACAACGGATTGTTGTCTCTCTATTTCAATTGTAATTGGTAAATATCAACGTTACAGCTGGAATGTCTGGTGAGTGAAGGGGACGTTGGTTAGAATACATCTCGACGGACTACAGTAGAATACGTTCGGACTTTATGGTTTGGATGTGGGATCATCTTTCAAATGATCCAAACCATTCATTCAAGGGAACTCACCTTCGATGAGTGTTGACAACAAAAAAAGATCATATATTATCGTATTTCAACCTTTGATCATTTTTCCCTTTTCCCTTGAATAATCGAAGGGTTTAAATATTCCAATCTGAATGCGTTTGCGAGCATATTTCATCCAAGGTAAGTTCTACAATATAAACGGTCTAGATTATTGCTAAGGATCGTGATCTAACTGCTACGCTCCCGACGTATCCTGTTTCATTACGTCAGGATGTATATATGCTAGCAAATCTTGAGGGGCAACTGTTGGACCATGTATGTAAAACAAGGTATCCACACGAGTCTTTGGGTGGGCCCGAGAATGCCAAGACACTTACCACTAGTGTGACACGTGTCAATAGCACAATCACGTAATTGGCGATGGGAGATGATACGGTAGAACCGGAAGAACCGAAATACTGTAGAATTCTCCTCCACAGTAAATGTGGCTGGATATCGTATCAATCAGGTCCATCCACCTACTGGTCCCCTTCATGAAACCCGCTAGAAAATCCTGTTCATTATTTTTCTTTATTTTTTTCCAATGACCATTCTTCCTTTCAGGTACATCCTTTATCCACCATCATTTTATGGGGAAGGGATCAAATGGATAGAATTGTCTAATAGAAGTAATTTTTTTTAGAAAAACTCAATTAATGCTATGGCCCAGTGTATGGATGGACCTGATTGGAACATTAGCATGCCCGCTTCCTGCGGAGATGCGACTTTACCGTACTACGGTTCTTTTGGCTCTACCGTATGATCTTCCATGACTGTCACAACTAGAGCTGTACACGAGTCGAGTCGAGTCGAGTATCGCCCTACTCATACTCGGCTCTTAGTGTCCGAGTGCTGCTCGTACTCGACTCTACTCGGCCAACGAGCATGGACTCCTTCTTCGTACTCTACTCGCCCGAGTACGAGCCGAGTACAAGTAGTAAACGAGTCGAGTCGAGTTCAAGTTTTTAAGGCGAGTTCAAGTATGAGCAGAAATCTGTGGGGTAAGGAAAAGAAAGAAAAGGAAAAAAAAATAACAATTTTCTACCTTAAATAGGCCAGGGACGAGTTGCAGTAAGGATGGGCACCGGGCAAGGCAAGGACGGGCTGCGAACAGGGCAGGGCAGTGACGAGCTGCGGACAGGGGCACTGGACAGGGCAATGTGAGCGCCTGAGAGAGAGAGAGAGAGAGGGAAGAAGAAGGGTAAGGGAGAAGGCGACCGGGCAGGGCAGGGACCATCGGACGATCGCTATGGCCGTGCGGGTTAGGGTTTTTGGGGTTTTTTTTTAGGAACGTCTGAATGACTGAACAGAGAGAGAGAGAGTACCACCGGACAAGGGCACCAGGCACTGGCAATGGCAGGCAGGGACGAGCTTCACCGAACAGGAGTGAGGGAGAGGGAGAGAGAGAGAGAGAGGGAAGAGGGATGGGGTCGGACGACGGACAACACCTGAGGGGAGGGAACGAGAGGAGAGAGAGGGAGAGAGTATTTTCGAACGGGCGCTGGGAGGGAAGGGATTTGGGTATTTTCGAATGGGTGGGCTGCGCTGTGAAAACGACGGCAAAACAAAAGGGGGGCTTATATTTTTTTTTGAGGTGGATATATATACGAGTCGAGCACGAGTCGAGCACACGAGTCGAGTACGAGTCGAGTACCGAGTCGAGTATCTCTAGACTCGTACTCTACTCGTAATCTAAACGAGTCTGAGAAACCCGCTCGTACTCGGCTCTAACTCAGACGAGTCGAGTATTCCGAGTCGAGTCGAGCGAGTACTCGAGCCTTAGTCTACTCGTGTACAGCTCTAGTCACAACTCACAAGGCAAGCACCACAAAAGGGTTGTTGCGTGGAAGCATCTCATTGGTCAAAATTGAAGGTACGACCACGAATCATCAGACGCGGTTTTTGTTTACCCAATCACCAGCCAAGTAGCTGGCGTAAAAGCTATGTGGGACCACCATGATGTATTCTTTTTATCCACTCCATTCATCCATTTTTTTCAACTAATGTTTGGACATGAGCCCAAAAATAAGACAAATCTAAAGCTCAAGTGGACCACATTATGGGAAACAATGGGGATTGAAAGCTTATTGATGTTTGGACATGAGCCCAAAAATAAGACAAATCTAACGCTCAGTGGACCACATTATGAGAAACAGTGGGGATTGAAAGCTTATTGTTAAAAGTTCTTAGCGGCACAAAAGTTTTGATCAAGCTGATAGTTTTGTTTTCCCTTCATCAAGATTTTGCGTGACCTTATGAACAGGTCATATGACAAATAAACATCACCAAGGTCCTTAGGAATGTTTCAACGTGGACATAATTCTCCTTTACTGTTTCCTATAGTGTGGTCCACTTGAGCTTAAGATATGGATAAAACACATACATCATGATGGGCTCACATGGCTTTGACACCTACTAGCTGGTTGGTGTTTGGGTCAATAGCCAAACTGTGTCCTAAATCATTCGAACATTATATGCATATAGTGAGCAGGCGTTTGTCATCTCTACTATAATAAGAGTTTATTTGATTATTTTAATAAAATAAACTCTTATTTTAAAAATAAATTGTTGGTGAACCCCTCATTTTTAGAGTTTATTAATTTTAGAAACTAATAAAAATAATTTTTTTTTAAATAAGTTACATGGAGGTTATTTTTTATTTAAGAGTTTATTTGGTTTAAGTACATATTTTTTTTATTAATTTTGGACAAGTTTGACCTTAAACATTTTAAGTAATTCTTATTTTACCATTTTCTTTTCAAATCTCTTTAAGGTAAGCTCACATGATGAACTCATATTGAACGTAGGGTTACTCAAGATGAATGATCCACATCTAGGTGGGCCCACATAATGCATGATCACATCAAAAGGTAGGCTCCATATGGTTGTTAATGCATTGATTTGTGTACCTTATTTGTCAATCATGTGAACCCATGTGTCATGTAGTCGGTTGAGCCCTAGAAGCTGAAGAACGAAGACGCAAGAGGACGTGGATCATCAACGAGCAAAGAACGGATATATAAGGTGCCTTGGTGACCCTAACATTTGACCTAAAATAATCTTTAAACCTCTAGATAATCATGACCTAATAAGTAAACATTTTATTGATCATCACTTAGCCTTATGAGCCTTAATTGAACATATTCAAATTAACTTTAGAGGCCCCGAGTTGCTGAAAAATAAATTGCACACTTTCAAGCAACTTTGGTCCCACCAAATCTCCCTTTGGTCCCACTGAAAGTACTCAAAACAGGACAACAGCAAAGCCCTGAAATTCGTGTAATTTGACTCCTTCGGCTAGCTTCGTTGCGACCAAAGACTATGTTCGGTCTGACCAAAGGTTTCAAATATTGTTTTGCAGCTTTCGTGGTTTTTCCACAGGCTAATTCAGTGCAAACATAGTCAATTTTGGTCAAACGAAGACTAGTCGTTTGTACACGTTTTATGACTGTTGGAATTCGATTCATTTATAAAGAAGATCCGGTCTTTGGGCATCATGATGGTTTTTTTGGTGTAATAAAAAGTTAGGTGAATCCATACTCATATCCCACACCCTAAGCCTCTAAGCCCGTGAGATTTGATTCATCTTCTTAAGCTTTACTACTCTGATGAGGATTTCAACATCAATGTTGAAGATAAACTCAATCTCCACCATTTTCTAGATATTAGATCCAAACTTATTAGTATACCTTTTGTCTAAATCTTCTACAACACCTATCTAGGTGAATCATCTATAAATTACAAATTTCATGTGTTGTAGAAGATTTACTCATCCTCCCATCACCTTGGTCACCTCAATGGAGCATCACATAAAAGGTGTTTGATCTTGGAACCGAAGCATTGGAAAAACATCGACATCAATGATTGAGGGAGTAAAATGGGAGCTGATCGAAGCATGGGAGAGCATCGATCAAGCAATCCAAGAATGTGCGTTAAAAGGGCTCAATTCAACAAGTAAGTGTCAATTAGCGAGTCCATACTATATTTTCTTACATAAGATTTATGATAAAAGTTTATGACCTAAATTCGATAGGTTCTTATGTATGACCTAGTGGGCTCTGGTGTAGGGCCAAATTCATCGGACACGAGAGTGTATATGTTAGTCTCTATGGGAGCCTCCAGTAAAAGTAAACGTAGGTCCTTGGACTATGACTGAAGTTGTTGGTTAGCTGATAGAAAATCAACTGAAATCTCCTACGGGAGCCTCCGACGGAAGTATACGCTAAGTCCTTGTGTATGGCTATAAAGGTTGAGGTGAACCTGATTTAAAACCTTCGATAGTAAAATCCAGTACACTCAAAGCATTTGCCGAAAGTAAAGTAGAAAAACTGAACCACAATACATGCTTGTATTTAAGATTATTAATTGAGCAAATTTTTTATTATGCCTATGTGATTGTTTAGTTGAATTATATGTATACATAATTAGATGAATGCTAGGATTGGAATAGTTAGTACATCTCACACACATGTACATTATCATTCATATGCTAGTTACTTGATTAGTTTATTTACTGTAATCTATGTGATTGGACCCTCTGTGGCTTGAAAGCCTTAAAATTTATTGTCTTAATTCAAATTGGCATATTAGTTTAAGTACGCACTATGTGTTAAAAGGCATAAATTTTATTTAGTCTTATCACCCTCCAAAACATAGCCTTAAATATATATATCTCCACACAAGCTTCCAATATAGTCATAGTATCATATTCCCACAATTCAAGTGGATGGCATGGGACATTAAAGGTGGGAGGGACCACATGATGGAAGG
>JAJHSJ010001766.1:0-31686 GCA_021015155.1 Magnolia officinalis
AATGACACATGAGGGTACATCGATTGTCAAAAAATCTAAAAGTCCAACTCCTCACAACTAAATTTGAAGAAATTCACATGGAGGAAAAGAATGTGTTATGGACTTCTATACTAGATTAAATGACTTGGTAAACTCAATGGGGTCTTGGTGATAAAATCCCAGAAAATAAAGTGGTGCAAAAATCTACGCTCTCTTCCTGAACGGTCCATTCTAAAGTAACCGCAATCCAAGAACTTCGTGACACGGACAAAAGAAGGTGGAAGAACTAGTTTGGGTCTCTACAAACTTATGAATTAAATTTTAAAGTTCCTAAGGAAAATCAATTGCTTGAAATCTTCCAAAATACGGTAGAAGAGAAGATTAAGTCGATATCAGATCTGAAGATGACTTAGCTCTTATTGCAAAAAGATTTACAAAATTTTTAAAAGTAAGAAAAGAGTTGATTTTCAAAATCAAATGATAAAAAGAAGTTTGATCTAAACTCGAAAATCTTTGAAAGACAGTCAATGTTACAAACTGTCATGAGTATGGGCATCTAGCAAACAAATGTCCTAATAAGGAAAAATCCAAAAAGAAAGGTATGTTGGCTACATGGGATGAATCATCTGACTCTGAAGTTTCTTCTGAATCAGAAGATTCCGAAACGAGTCGGGCAATGAAGTAAAAGCCCTTATGACTCTAGCTAAGTTTACCTTCTCTGATCACGATGATTCTACTAGTGAAGAAAATTTGGATAATGACCATGAGAATGAAGAAGATCTTCAAGATGCTTACAATGCCTTATACAAAGAGAGTTGTAAAATTGCTGTGAAGCTTAAACTTCAAAGAGAAAATTTCTAACTAAACTTAGAGATTGTTTTGACTTGCTTGTTTTAGAAAAATCTCAAATATCAGATTATTTTGAAAAATCAAAAGCGATTTAGAATTCAAAAACTCTCTGATTGTTGATTTAAAATCTGAAATTGAGAGACTAAAAAATGAAGTGTCTTCTTCTGAATTCAAAGGAAACTTGGAGGTATACCCAAGGTGATTCTAAATTAGAAAAAATTCTATCCGGTTCAAAAAAATGTGGGTGATAGATCCGGGTTGGGGTATGATAAAACAATACCTCATAAACAGAAGAATTCTCCACCTAAATTTGTGAAAGGAGAATCCTCTAATTCAAAAAAGAAAACACTTCACAAGGTTTTGTCAAAACAACAAAAAATTTTCAAAAACCTAAAAACAGCTATGTCAACTTCAAAAGTCAAATGAAAAATCCTTTAGCTGAAAAAATAGTTGATTTACTCAAGGAACTTTTAAAATCTAACTCTGTAAGTCATTCTTTCAAATATAAACAAAAGAAGACCAACTATGTTCCTAAACCTAAAACTGTTATGAAATGGGTTCCTAAAGTTGACTGCTTGGTTGCTCACACTGCTTTCAAAGCAACTAGCCTTTCAAAGTGGTACCTAGACAGTGGTTGCTCCAGGCATATGACTGGTGACAAAGCTCTCTTCACCGATCTACAAGATATGACTGATGGGTCAGTCACATTTGGTGATGGTAGCAATTGCAAAATTATTGGCCAAGGTACGGTTCAACTCCATAATCTACCCTTATTTAAGAATGTTTTATATGTTGAAGGTTTAAAACACAACTTGTTAAGCATATCTCAAATATGCGATAACAATCATAGTGTGAAGTTTTCCAATCAAGGTTTGTGAGATTATAGACAAAAAGGGATCTGTGATATTAACTGGTCTCAGAACTTCTGAAAACTGCTATATAGTGAGAAATGACAGCTCATCTAACCAAATGTGTTACATGGTCCATACCAATGAAACTGAATTATGGCATAAACGTCTTGGACATGTACACTACCGGAACTTATATAGATTGAGCAAAGAAGAACTAATAAGAGGTCTACCAAAGATTCAAAAAATAGATAAAATATGTGGTGAATGCCAGTATGGTAAACAAACTAGGAGATCTCACAAAAAGGTGAACTCAAATACCACATCAAGACCACTCGAACTTCTCCACATGGATCTAATAGGACCAACTAGAACGGAAAGTCGAGGAGGTAAAAATATATTCTGGTTATTGTAGACGATTACACCAGATTCACTTGGGTTTCATTTTTAAAGGACAAATCAGAAACCCTTGATGAAGTAAAAAAGATAATCAAACGGATCCAAACTGAAAAATGTTCTCATGTGAGTAAGATCCGAAGTGATCATGGATCCGAATTTGAAAATAGCTGTTTGAGAAATTCTGTAATGATCATGGAATATCACATGAATTCTCTGCACCTAAAACTCCACAACAAAATGGCATTGTGGAAAGAGAAAAAAGAGAGTCTTCAAGAAATGGGAACTGTTATGCTAAATAGCATGAAGGTTTCTAAGAATTTATGGGCTGAGGCGATTAATACTGCTTGCTATATTATTAATCGTGTTTATACTTGCAAATCAAATAATAAAACGCCCTACGAAATGTGGTTTGACAAAAAAACCTACAGTCAAATATTTTCGCGTTTTTGGCAGTAAGTGTTATATTTTACGTGACCGGAAAACTTGGGAAAATTTGATACAAAAAGTGATGAAGGATTATTCTTAGGATATTCATTAAACAGTCGTGCATATCGTGTACTGAACAAAAGGACTGGAGTTATTCAAGAGTCAATCAATGTGGTCATAGATGATCACTTAAATACTTCAGCCCCTAGTTCAGATAATGATGAAGTTCTTATAATTGAAAAACCAGAAACTTCATCAAGTGAATCTAATCATGATGTGAGGACTGTCAAAGATCATCCAACTACACAAATCCTGGAAATCCTCTCACAGGTGTACGCACTCGTAGACAATTAGAAGATTTTTGTAATTACGTGTGTTTCACCTCTCAGATAGAACCGGTTAATGTAAAGGAAGCTCTTTCTGATGAAAACTGGATAGTTGCGATGCAGGAAGAACTTAATCAATTTGTTCGTAACGATGTCTGGTATCTTGTTCCAAGACCAAAGATAAACATATTATTGGAACTAAATGGATTTTCAAAAATAAGTCTGATGAATTGGGAAATATTATTCGAAACAAGGCAAGACTGGTTGTGCAAGGATACACTCAAATTGAAGGTATCGATTTTGAGGAAACTTTCGCTCCAGTTGCACGCCTTGAATCAATCAGATTATTTATATCCATTGCATGTTTTAGAAAGTTTAAGATTTATCAAATGGATGTAAAGAGTGCTTTTCTTAATGGTGATTTACATGAAGAGGTTTATGTTGAAAAACCTACAGGGTTTGAAGATCCTAAGTTTACTAATCATGTTTATCGCCTTAAGAAAGCTCTCTATGGGTTGAAACAAGCTCCCAGGGCATGGTATGAAAAATTGACTAAGTTTTTACTGGGTCACAATTTTCAAATGGGTAGTGTTGATAAAACACTCTTTGTTAAAAAGCAGAACAATGATATTTTAATGGTTCAAATCTATGTTGATGATATAATTTATGGATCAACTTGTACTGACATGACTGTTGAGTTTGCAGATCTAATGAAATCTGATTTGAGATGAGTATGGTCGGAGAATTAAACTATTTTCTAGGATTGCAAGTTAAACAGCAATCTGATGGAATTTTTATTTCTCAAACTAAATATGCTCTAAATTTAGTTAAGAAGTTCGGATTTGAAAATGGTAAGAATTTTGATACTCCTATGAGTACTTCTCTAAAGCTCTCAAAAGACTCTACAGGTAAACATATAGATCCTAAACTATATCGAAGCATGATTGGTAGTTTACTGTATTTAACAGCAAGTAGACCTGATATTGCTTTTAGTGTTGGAATTTGTGCTAGATATCAGTCTAATCCTAAAGAATCTCATTTGACTGGTTAAACGCATTATTCGTTATGTTGCAAGTTCAGTTAATCTGGGTCTTTGGTATCCCTTGATACTAGTGTGCAATTGGCTGGGTTCTCGGATGCTGATTGGGCTGGTAATATGGATGACAGAAAGTCAACCAGTGGTGGTTGCTTTTACATTGGAAATTGCATAGTTTCTTGGTTCAGCAAGAAACAGAGTTCCATTTCACTCTCAACTGCTGAGGCTGAATACATTGCTGCAGGAAATGCATGTACTCAGTTAGTCTGGATGAAACGCATGTTAAGTGATTATGGTATTGCACAAGACTCAATAGTTTTATATTGTGATAATTCAAGTGCAATTAATATTTCCAAAAATCCAATCCAGCATTCACGAACTAAGCATATTGACATTAGATTTCACTATATTCGTGAACTTGTTGAAGAAAAAATAATTTGTTTAGAATATATTCCTACCGAGAAACAACTTGCTGACATTTTCACCAAACCACTCGATAAATGCAAGTTCAATAAATTGAAATTTGATCTCGGTATGTGTAATATAAGATGATTGATTATGCATTTTAATAAAAATAAAATAATAAAAAATAAAAATAAAGATAAATAAAAATTGCATATTTTGGTCTTACACGACCAGTCGAGGATAGTCTCGACCAGTCGTGGTTAGACCGGTCGAGGAATACTCAAGACCGGTCGTGTATCGCGCTGGTTCCTTTATTGGGAAAAAAATCACTTTTTCTTCATTTCCCTCTTCTTCTCCAACGGGCATAGCTTCGACCGGTCGTACCCATCTATGGGATTTCTCCAGGTTTGAGTATTTCTCTTGATTTTATTGAAGAATCTTGAACATTACTTCTTGTCTTCCTTGTTAGTGTTGATTATTTCTTATTTCCTTCAAGGGTTTGGGGTTGTCTTCCTCATTTTCTGATTTGGTTGAAACCCATCTTGTTTTTCTTGAAATTCCTTCAATCTTTTCAAGAATATGGATGTTAGAGGTAAAAAGCGAACTAGTAGAGGTGCTTCTTCATCTAGGTCCAATGTTGTATCTCGCCGTCATCTTAGAGATCCTAATGATGACCCTCCACAAGTTCGTGATTTTCGATTTAAGAAAGTTATTGTTGAGAAAGCAGTTTGTATCAATCATATTGCTCAATTTAATCTAGTTCCTCTCCTTCAATCTGTTGGTTGGGTTAACATTTTGAATTGGGGAGGGCCGGCATATCAGTCAATTGCTCAGGCCATGGTTGCATGTATTATAGACTTTTCTCTTGAGGAATTAACTTTTATTATTACTACAAGAGAAGGGCCTTTTACTGTGGATCGTCATTTGATTTCTGGGTTAATGGATATTCCAGTAAATGATGATGGAATCCATCCTTCCACATTGGGTGATAAGTTTACTGAATCTGAGAAACGTTTATTGACTAGAGCCCTTTGTAATATGGATGCACCTTGGTCTGTCAATGGTACTGTTCTCAAGACCAGGTGGCTGTTGCCCAGATATAGAGTTCTTCATCGTATTTTTTACATCTAATGTGTATCCTAGGGCTGGTAACAAAACTGAATTGACTCTTCTGATGGTTCGTATCCTGTACTCAATCGTTAGTGGTGCCAATGTTTGCTTACCTTCATTGATCTGTTATTCTATTATTCAGTTTCGGTCTCAGCCAGGTCATGGTGACATTCCATTTGGATATTTGTTAAATGTCTTAGCTACTCACATGTTGGTCACTATGCCTGTTGGTGAAGCTCCTATCCATCACCTTATTTTCAACAACACCAACATAAACAAAATGAAGTTGAGATTGGCCGCTGGTCAAGTTGATAATGACGAGGGTGGTGGAGCTGGAGTGCTGGAGTTGGAGATGCGAATGAAGGAGATGATCTTCCTAATGAGGATATCAACATGGATGATCTTTTTGATGATATTGAGTCTGCATCTGAAGATGATCCAGATTTTGTTCCTTCTGATTTCGATGCACGTCTAAGTGCATTAGAAGAAAAGGTGGAAAATATGCATGTTGGCCATAATGCACAATTTAAGAAAATGCATAAGTATTTGAGGCGCTTACAAAAAGGCCTTCATCATATTGATCCTACCATTCCTGCTCCTTCTTCAGGGTCTGATTAAATGTTTATTAAATGTAGTTTGAACTGATTTCACTTTGGATTTTTCTTGGAACTGTTTAAACTTATAACTGTGACTTTGGTATGTAATATCTTCTCCTAAATCTTTTATGCACTCATTTGTCTTCCTGAGCTTATATGATCTTCCTTTGTCATATTTTTGACAAAAAAGGGGGAGAATGGTACATATATTCTGTGGTATTTATGTTGTTGATGGTGTTTGCATCAATCCTTAATTCCTTAAATGGGGAGTCTTATTGAGGGGGAGTAATTCAACATCTCTCATATTGTATATGGTTGTCATGTGTTGACACATCTAATTCATGATTCATGATTCCTCTATTGTGTTTTTATATATGTTTTGTCACAAATTGCCAAAGGGGGAGATTGTTAGTGCTATTATATGATACCTCTTTGATTGTCAAATTTTGTGTGTCAAAACCTTGGTATGTTCTATGTGTGTGTTCTATGTTTAAGACAACCATGGACTCTTCAAGCGGCTTCAAGATATAAAGAAGAAGATATAAAGAAGAAGATATAAAGAAGAAGATACAAAGAAGTCACGGCATTCTTTATTGGTTATTCAAGTTCAAGATAAATGTTGGTGTCAAGTGTTTGGACGACTCTGACTTCAGGTTCAAGTGGTTGGACGACTCGTACTTCACTTAGGCTTTAAGTACTAAAAGATTTATCATTCGTTGAATGAAGTAGAGTTCAATGTCCATACTTCATTATTCAGGTTTGATAGACCATAGTCACTGACCTTAGGGTAGGTCACTTTGGATACATTATCCAAATGTATTTAAACATGTGTTTGAGCTGCTCTTAGACTAGTCCTGGTTCTGGTTCGACCAGTCCTAGCACTGGCTCGACCTGTCTAAGAATTTCCTAGACCAGTCTTGGAATTGTTCAAATTTATCGAATTTTCTGGTTCGCTCACGACCAGTCTTGAAGTCTGCACGACCGGTCGTGGAACGGCCTCGACTCGAAGCTCGACCAGTCGTGGAGCCTCGGCTCAAACTCCAGCGACTAAATTCACTGTTGCTCGACCAGTCGAGAAGGGGTCTCGACCGGTCGTGGAGGACCTTCGACCAGTCGTGGACTGCCTACGACCAGTCGTACATCGGTTTTCCTGAATCCGCGCAGAAATTCAAAAATCTGTTTCTTCTAAGACCAGTCGTGGGAACTTCTAGACCAGTCGAAGACGAATTTCTGTAACTATAATAGCACACGAATTTCAGAGTTTATTCATTGAAAATTCTATAAAAGCAAGGTTCCACTCTGAGATAAGTCGTGTTTAAATTTAAGCTAATTTGCGCTTCATTCTAATTCCTTTTGTTAGCTTTTTTATATTGATTTTATTCTAAATTCCAATCCTATTTGAAAAGGGGAAATCGTGTATTCCTTCTTCTTGGAATTAAAATCAAATAGAGCTAGCCCTTTGAGATTTCATTTAAAATCAATTAGAACTTAGAACCTCAATAATTTGAGTATTGGACATTGAACTATCATCTCTACTCTGATCGGTTCTTCCGGGCTACTGCAAAAGGATAAGATCCAGGTATTTTACAATTCCTGTAATTTCTGTTTTGGTTTTTTTATGAGATTTGCCAGAAAAATCTCTATGTGTATGGTTATCTGAGGAGAGCCAGAAAACTCAGATTGAGGGTTTTTTTAATTGTGTAAGCCAAGTGACAAAGACACAATTGTGAAGGTTTTTGGTAAACCTGTGAAAACCAGTTTATTAGAGAACGCTAATATCCCCTGTGTGAGGATATTAGGAGTGGAGTAGCATTCTGTGTGGCTGTTTGAGAACAGTTGGTGAACACACAGGCGAACCACTATAACTTCTTGTCTTGTGGATTGAATGTTTTCTTTTATCATTCAGTTCTATTTTCCTTGTGGATGTGAATGTTGTAACAGTTTGAAATTACAAGCAAGTGTGGGAATGTTGTAATAATTTAGTGATTTATTTCTACAATTTATTTCCAGCAATTCTTTTTATTGATTCAAGCTTTAAATTCCAAATTGTTCCAGCAAGGTTGCCCTGCCATTTTTATGGTGTATGGTTGTCCCTAGAACAAGACATTTGTAAATTCAATTTATTCAGTGCAGTTTATTTGTTTCTTTATTCCTCTTTGATTTGTGTATTTGATACAAAGACATTTCTAGACATAAGGTTGTCCTACCATAAACACTGAGTTTTTGGTGAAAGGTTGTCCTTAGAACAACGTTTGTATCAACCACTCAATTTCAATTGTTTGAGGTTGTATTTCATTTCTGCATTACAATTTATTTAATTAGTTCATTGGCTATCATATTTCGTTAATTCCGCTATTATAAGTTTTTATTTGGCATTGTCCTATTCACCCCCCCTCTAGGACATTTAGCTTGGCCATTTCACTCTCCAAGGGCTTCTTAGAGAGTTGAATAGAAAAGTCAGAGGCGGGAACATCGTGGTGTGAAACTGGACATTCTGGAGAAAGCTTATGGTGGTAGAGTGGATTGGTATTCCTCAAAAGGGTGCTGGGCGCTTTGGCTTCTCAACTCCTGGATTAAGCTCGTGGAACGTGTTAGAGCAACTGTTGGTTCTCAGTTCTAATTAAAGGAGAATCAAGGGGCTTCTTTAAGTCCACTCGGGGTCTCCATCGGGGGGACCCACTCTCCCCTAGCTTATTCATTTTAGCCTCTGAGGTGCTCAGTCGAGGTTTCAACAAGCTGGTGGCTTCTGGATCCTGTCTCCCTTTCAAAAGCCGCCGTGGAAATGTAGTGGTGTCTCAGCTTCTCTTTGTCGATGACACATTACTTTTCCTTAACGGGGGCCTTCGTTCCATCCGATCGGCAGAGAGTTTTCTACAAGAGTATCAGCGGGTATTAGGTCAACAAGTCAATCTCCAGATGAGCGTCTTCGTTTGTGCCGAGAAAATGGCCCCTGCCAGGGCTGCTGCAATCCAAAGGGAGCTGGAGATAGTAACATTTGTAAATAGCATCACTTACCTGGGGGTCCTGATATCAGCGGGAAGGAGGAAAAATGCTGATTTTCAGAGACTGATTAATCGGGTGGACGGTCGTATCAAGGGCTGGAAGCCCGGTACCCTTCTATGGTAGGTAGAATCACTTTAGTGAAGCACGTGCTGGCCAATGTCCCGATGCACACATTGGCTGCTACGCATATCCCATCGGGGGTATTGAAAACTTTGGAAAAATGCTTTGCAGACTTTCTTTGGGGCTGCTTGGATGGCAGGAAAAAGCTGCATTGGAGGAGTTGGAACCAAATTACTACTCCAAAGTTGGAAGGGGGGCTAGGCATCAGGACCTTGTTTGACGTCATGGCAGCGTTCCGCCTGAAAATGGCTTGGACAATGAAGTTTAGTGCTCAGCAAGGGATGTGGTGTTCGTTTATTCAGTCCAGATATTCCCAGGACCTCCAGGGGGAGGGCCACCTCCAATCGTCATCCTCTTTCTCTCCATTGTGGAAGAGAATTCGAGCCCTTTTCCCGATTCTGGAATCTCACATTCAGTGGAAAATCGGCGAAGGAAATCAGAGCTTTATGGCGAGTAAATTGGACTGGTTTGGGTCCTTTGGCGATTTGCACTATCAGGCCTCCCTTCTGGAACCTTCAAATCAAAGATTTTCTGGACAAATCTGGCCCGCTTCCGCCTTCAGCTGTTCTGACTGTTCTGTCCCAACAGGACCTTGACTCCATCTTCTAAGGGGGGCATTATTTATCTGAAGGCCCAGACTTACCTATTTGGCCGCGAAACCCTTCAGGTGCCTTCCTAGTTGCATCGGCCTGGGATATCAGTAGGACGCGCAGGCCCGACACAACCTAGGGAGATAAAATTTGGAACGTCAAAATCCCTCCAAAGATATCTTTGCTGGTTTGGAGGATTCTCAAGGGAGCCCTTCCGGTTGATGCGAGTGTTCAATCTCATGGCATCCATCTCGCGTCTCGCTGTTGCTATTGTATTGACGACAACAGTCAGAGGCTAAGACCTGCGGTTGAGACCTCCGTCCACCTCTTCTTACAGAGCAAGCACGCGAGAGATGTCTAGTCCCATTTCTCCCTCATATTCGATGTTTAGATTTCCCCTTTCCCCTCAGTAGAAGGCTGGTTGACCCACTGGTGGAGATCCCGCTCAGCGAACGGGCCATCTGCACCTTTTAAGAAGATTTTGCCATGTGTTATCCTTTGGGAGTTTCGGAAGAGCAGGAATGTGGCGCGCTACGAAGGGGTGTTGATGAAGGTGGGTGTGCTCATCTCCCGTATCAGCGGTGGGTTCGGTTCTTCATCAATAGATGGGGCATTTCGTATTCTCGGCCAGGCTCGTCAAGCAGGGCTCTTGCAGCCATGGGTATTTCAGTGCAACCTCAGACAAGAAGTCCATCCCAGATGGTGATTTGGAGGAAACCCCCGTCGGGCTGGTTTAAATTGAACGTAGATGGTTCTTCTAGGGGTAACCCAGGCGCGGTCGGGGGAGGGGGAGTTTGCAGAGGAGAGAAAGGAGAGTTCTGCTTTGGTTTTTACACTGGCAATGGTGTCGCCTCCAACACAAGAGTGGAGTTGCAGGTCATTCGTGATGGTCTTCAGCATTGTCTCCAACTGGGGTACTCCAACATTTTAGTGGAATTTGACTCTCTTCTGGTGGTGAATTTCCTTTCTAGTCGATCCATTCCAGGTTGGAAATGGGAGTGTTGGATCGGTAGAATCAAGAACCTTAGCATAGCCAGAAATGTACAATTTGTTCATATCTTTAGAGAAGGGAATGGGCCAGCGGATGCTTTGGCCAAAATAGGGAGCGAAAACCAAAGGTCGGCTCTATTCTTGGGCCAAGCCGACCTCCCGCCGATCCCCAGGGGCCTCCTCTTCCTCAACGGGATGAGTTTAGGCACTGTTAGAAGGGAGACCTAGCTTTCTTATCCCCTTCTTTTCGTGGTCACGCTGGCCCCGAGCTAGTCTTTATTTTGTTCCTTATGATAAGCTTTCCTTTATTTTTGTTAGGGAGAGCTCGAATCTTGGGTGATGCGATTCACCTTCTGTAAATCCTGTTTTTATGAAATGAAAGCCTCCTTTCCTTTTTTTTTTTTTAAGTATATCCAAATCTTGAAAGTTTCTTTTTCTTACATGGACATTCAGAAATGACACAAACTCATACATTAAGGGCCTGTTTGATTTTTCAATTTTCAGTAAAATGTAAGGTAAATGAGAAATTATTACCATTTTATAGGCATTTGTTTAATAAGGAATTATGGCCCAAGGATCAAGTGTCAAATACACTTGTGAAAGGAGGTAAAGTAAAATGTAATCATTACATTTTTACCTTACAAAACCACCATTTTTAGGGTAATTTCAAGGTAAAACAAATAATATAACAAAATCATCATTGTAGTCAAATGCATGTGATATGACAACCAAATTACAAAAGTAAATAATCATGACCCATTTACAACCATTTACTGTTGTAATTGAAAAATTAAACATCCCCTAAATGTAAAGTAAAAAATCCAACAATGAGAATGCTCAAGTAATTACAATTTGATCATTTTCACAAATTAATTAATACAATTCAATCCAAACAGTGCGCCCAAATGCAACAGAAAAGACATGCAATTTTAGTGTAACTAGTTCATAGTGAGGGTTTAAGTTTTAATTTTTTATTTTGACTAGACTCTCTATAACCAACGAAAGCTGCCTATATACTTATCATTGTGATAAGATTAAATCGTTGTAGTTCACCTTTCTCTTTTTCAGACATGCCTTCGTATTTCTCAACTATTGATTCAAAGCCGGTTACCATTGATGGCGATGACAGATCTGCAGTGGAAGACGTCGACCATATTTCAGTGAAGGAATGAATGATAAGAACTATTATTATCCATTTTGTTACTGGAAGATGATCCATGCCATTAATCACACATTTTCCATAAACCACACACTCACTACCAATATAAATTGTACTCGGCTTTGAAATGACAATAAAGAACTAGAAGGCACGTCTGGAAAAAGAGAAATTAGAAATCCAAAATATCTAATCACAAATCCATAAATACATAATCCACTATACACCTATTAAACACATTTTATATAATCTAAAATCACAATAATCCACTATTTTTCTTTTTCAAATCAAATAAAATACAATGCAATTAAAGTATATTGAAATTTCGAAAGATTATTTTCTTTCACGGACTTACAAGTAGTACATGTGCATGGTGTTAGTATCTTTCACGGACTTACAAGTAGTACAATGCAATCCTTCAATGACTTGAGCCAAACTAGTACTGAATTCTATACTTATTTTTCGATCTTCCCAACCCTGACTATGAACAACTATATTATTTTGTTAGTATCTTAGATCATCATAACATGAAACAAAAATCTACAAAAATTTCTGTAAAAAAAGATCTAATAAAGTACAATTGAATATACTTTCCAAGACTGTTGTGGTAACATAAGTGAACATAAGATGAGAAAATTGACTTCTTCGAGCTTGTTCCTACATTATCCATTCCAAATGATTACCTGAAACAAAAAAAAGTAAATTGTTAGCATCATTTTTTAAAAGCAATAAGAACTAGTAGATATTACATGTATTCATTACAATAATACCTGAATTAATCCAATCGTTCAAGTGGTAATGGTTTGTCTTTTTCTTTTTTTCCTAAACTCCGTAAACAATGAGAGAACTGCCTACATACTTATCATGCATCATGATAAAATCAGATCATTGTTGTTCATTTCCATTTCCACATCTCTCTTCTGAGTAAATTCAGTTACATGTTTGATGTAATACAATAAATTTCATCGTTGTCTTTTGTGACATATTCTCGTAGTGCTTATATTAAAGGGCTCGCATTCATCATTACCATAAGAACTAACTGATCTTCATAAACATAGACATCCTGGTTCAATCTCTTTGGAGTTTCTGAGACAATATGCCAAGAATCCATAGGTCTACTATAATCCTTGCAATAGAAGACCTGATTTTCTTGTGATGCAAGAATAAAAAGCTTGTCATCTTCTTTAGTATTTTGCATTAATCTCTCTAGGTTTAACTTATATCAACTAAATACCCATTTGAGTCATCTATACGTACCCAATACAATACATGATCATCTCCTTGAAGTCAATGTAGTCTAATTCAAGTATTGGTTTGATAATGTCGTAATAAGTGACTTCTTCATCCATCAAATTGGTATCCCTAACACATGAAACTATTTACAACCTTTATAAAGATCTTAGAATTTTGTGTCGACGAGTTCATTTCATATTCCAATATATAGAAAACATATCAATTAATTGTGTAAGCATTGTATGAAATGACATTAACATTGGGCCATTGGCAAGCCACTTTGTGATCGAAGTACTGGATTCATCTTCTAATTGTTGTCTAACCCATGGAAAATAATTTATTGGCTTCTCCAATTGTGAGTGACCTTCCAATTATAAACCCTTAATGCATATCTTTGAAGCACAAGACTTTGAACATATTCTTGATACTTTTTGTGAATCATAATGTGAGTGTGCTTTTGAGACGTATGCATACACATGTGCATGTGTAAATTGAATATAAATGAAAATTATTAGATGAAAACATACTTCTCTTACTCAGTGTTTGAAGCAGACTGCCTAAGTACCCATTTGCGCACTTGCTGGTATTGCATTGGAGTTAGAACATAGTGCTTTCGATTTTTATCAACATGGTATGCAAGTTCACCACCATCTATGAACGTTCCATGTCCTCGCTAGTGACTTCCTAATTTACGTAAACTATTTGTCATGTAATGCATGGAATACATCATTACTTCTTCCATGAGATATCATTCCATTATAGAACCCTTTGGAAATGTTTGATTCTCTACGTACTATTTATAACTCTTCATCATCCCGATTAAAGTCATAACAATCATATTATATTTAAAATTATTCATGAAACATTAATGCATTTTTTAATTACCTCTTGAAAGGATACATCTAATTATATTAGATGGGACCTCATATGAGTGCCTCCTTCAAAAAGTTCACAAGAGGTGTGTCATGAAAATAAAAAATGTAAGAAGAAAATGCTTCTTAAAGATACAAATAGTTGTTGCAATGTGGTCTTTCATTTTTTGTAGCTCCTTATGGTGAATAACATTCGAGTAGAAGACATTGAAAAATATCAAATGTTGTCAAATAGTAACACACAATAGTTTATGCTTTTGTAACTTCAAAGCATACATTGGCAATACTAGTGGTAATTGTTGTATCAAGATGTGATAATCATGTGACTTTAAGTTTTGCAGTTGAAGTACTTGTAAGCTCATATTATACTTTCAATTCAAACTAGACCCAATAGGAACATTCAAATTATTCAAGGTTTTGTAAATTTATTTTTTCTCTGACTGAGACAATTCATAAGGAACTTTAGGTAAAACCTTGGTGTCGTTAACAGTCACCAATCACAATTGTCTCTTTATCTTTATTTCTTTTAGATTTAAGCATGCTTTACGACCATCCTTAGTCTTATCCTTTGTGTTCATGACTATTGCAATGAGGTTTTTTGCCATATTATTTTTCAATGTACATCATATCTAGATTGTGGCGAATAGACATATCATATAAGATTGATATGATGTATAGTTGTTAGAGAATTTTTTTTAAAAAAAAAAAAAAAAAAAAACAGGTAATAAATAAGATCATGTACAACAACTAGAATATCAACTTATGCACCTTCTAGTATAGCAAGTCAAAGAAGATTGATTTCTTCTATCATAGAGTTTCATCATTTGCCAAACTTTTCCTCTTTTTGCCTGCTACCTTTCTAAAACCGGTCTCAATAATTTCTAGTTTGTATAATAATTCAACACTGCTCAAACGATGACTCGGTTTCCTCTGTTCTTCCTCCCCATTAAATTGTGATTTTTACATTCTAAAAGGACACTTTGGATCCATTAGGTGTTTTTTTTTTTTTTTTTTTTTTTTTTTTTTTTTGTCCCATGTACACAAACTTCCCTCCATGATTTAGTCACATTGACTCTGCCATTTCGCTATATACAGGACTACCATACTTTCCTTCGGTCCTACAACTTAACAGATGTCTGCATGGTGGCTAATCATGAATAGCCCATAAAAGGATCGCTTTCATAGTAAACATACTCATATTTAGAGTCATACGTTTCATTTTCAAAGTACCACAAATCATTCCATTCTGTAATCAATGGCATGCCAATGTCATGTCCTTGACCATTTTTCCTGAGAATCAATAGTATTAACATCGTAAACTCATTTCACATACATAAAGATGGGGGTAGATTGTACAGAACAATCATAACAGGCCAACAACTGTGTGCATCGTTCTTGTTACCAAAATGATTGAATCCATTCATTGCATATCCTAATCAAACATGGCATGCCTCCATAGCAAAGTCTGAGAGTCTACGATCTACTCAATAAGTAGAATCCATTAGATGATGCAATTATCAAATGACATAAACCATAGAGGGGTTGGCTAAAATTGAATATAAATGACTCCTCAAGAGGAAACTCGAATGGGGAGGGGGGAGATAATGTCTGTCGCATGATCTTTGCATTCCATAATTGTTATGATCGGGTTCATAATATAATTATTGAAACACAGGTGCTAATAGATGGCTTAAAGATTTTTGTAAATATATATAGGTCTGTCCAATATCATTGTGGAGATCGACTCTCATGTAATAACAGAAGCGACCTCAAACCCTTGGAACATCTAGTACCGTTTGGGGAACATCCAGAGAAAGCGATGTCCCCTCAACCTTAAGTTTTCTCACACCCTTCGTGAAGGTAATTTGTTCACGGATTGTAACGCCCTGAAAATTGGGGGTCGAGCAGGAACCCAACTCCCGAGTTCCAACGCATCACTTATGCAACATAGATAATGATGATTAAATGTTGTCTGTATTAGCACATTAAACATGAATGAGATTAAGCCAAAACAGCGTATCATACTCCAGAGACGATTAAATTTAAGCAAGCGGAAGACTGTGATAGATATATAAAACGTATAAGTTGTCGTAGATCTCCAAAGTGTGAAAATGTCACCAGGTTAACCATATACATGTATACTCACAAAATGAACAAAACGAATATACATGTGTGTTCCAAAATACAGAATAACAGTGTAAGAGCATCTAGTCAGCATCCCTGTAATCCCCGTCGCTCAGAACATGGTCTACATAGACCTGCCTGATAATTGCATGTAGGAGAACTCCTCCTCGTCATCATAGAAATCAGGCTCTGTCACGTAAGCCTCTACATCATCTGTAATTACAACAGGGTCTGGTTGGTATTTTGAAACACTGTCCCAGAGTGGGAGTGAGTGATCAACTCAGTGGTACTATAAGGCAAAGGTTACATGTTATCAATTCAGTCAAGCAATAATGATAAAGCAACACAACAATCATATCCTAAGTACTCTGGTTAATGCAAGGATGATATGAGTTAATGATGAATGCCCTCGTCTACACTCCCTTTGCGACATCATCTCACAATCGCGGCATGCACCCCTTCCATTGTGCTCAACTCCAACGCCAAAGGCACATGCAATGCGGTGCATGTGCGTGATTAGCCAAGTTCTTAATTAGACTTATTCATACAACAGATTTGGGAAGCTAAGGCACCTCCCTTTATATCATTGACCCAACAATGATCCATCTAGGGTCGTCAATCCTAGTCAATCACATACAATAGACAAGTTATAGGGCAACGTCACCCCTTATTTAAAAGCAGTGGACAGGCAAGTTCAGGTCACTATGGAGAGGCTCGTCACCTCAGCGTAGGCCTTCGTTTATACTCGAGGTCACTATGGGAAGAGCTCATCACCTTAGCGTAGGCCGACAACTCGAATACAGTGTCCCATACTACCGTATTCGGCTCACGAGTTTGGGTTGCTCACTGGACACTACGGGGAGGCTCGTCACCCCAGCATAGGCTGACAACTCGACCACGATGTCCCGTACCGCCATGCCCGGCTCATGAGTCTTAGTGGATCGAGGTACCAAGGTCAAACGAGCTTTGCACTGGTAAGTTGGTACCTTAGATTCAAGCAGTAGCGTCTAGACATGGTGAACATTCATTGGGCCAATCGGGTTACTTGACAAGCTCGACTAGTACAAGCGTACGTTGAATTAATCGACATAGAGCGCATACGTACTCCTCGTGGCCTAACCACTGTCGATAGTCACCGTACGACTCGGATTCCTCGAATGTATCCACCGCGGCTAAAACAGTTCAGCCATCGATCGTAAACCATTATCGATTGCCTGGACTACATCGTAGCCCCAATTACACTCCAAACAATAACATTCACACATTATAATCAAAGACAGCATGTTACAACCAAATCTAAATATAAATCTTATTAGAGCATTTTAACAAACACATAGTACACATGTTGTCCTGCATAGGCATTCCATACATAAAACACATAGTATTCAGATAGGTTACGTGAGGGACATTGTAACTATAGATGGAGGAATTGAGAATCACATCTCAACACCCTAATTTAAATGCATCTCAACAACCATTCTCTCATTCAGGCATTTTATCAAACACTTAGACTACATATTACAACATACATGTAATATGCGAGTTATAACATATATCATAGCAAATCCTTTCACAAGGAGTTCCCACAAATACAACAATCATATATTCACACTTAATAATCATGACAGGCACAAATCACAATTCCATATTCATTCAAACATTTCAACAAATGCTTGGAATGCATTAAAAAAATTACATAGTTCACATATATGTATAATATACGGAAACATCGGATCTAAGCATATGTGTTAGCAATCAAGTCAGTCATAAATCATTAACTGACATTGAAAGCCTTGAAAACTATAACTTAAACGTTTATAGTCTGCACCTTTCACCAGTAAACTCGTAACGAACTCAGTTTAAACACTAAGTCTTTGTCTACGGCCCAACCACAACCTATAGCATGAGATAGGTTAGCTATTTCACCATTTACTCTATTTGAATCCCTAAAACAGATTAGGGTTAGGATTTCTTACCCGAAAATGGAATCGGAATCGCCGGTATAGTGACACGGAAGCGGTGGTTAAGCACGTGAAGTGGCGGGATCGAATCCTAGGAACAAACCCTAACTCTCTCTCTTCTCACTTTCTCCTTCTCTTTTCTCTCCTCTCTCCTAGGGTTTGAAATTCGTATGGAATGATAGAGGGGTGGGTAAAGGACTTTATATAGGCTCAGAACTAATGGAAATGACGCCAGGGCGATGGTATACTTAGGTTATAGCCAAAGAGTGGCTGATTCGGTCCAACGGAGCACATTTCGAGGCCCTTTTTTTACATACGGTCTGAAAAAAGTTTCCTAACATTGGATTTAGGTCAGGCTAAGTTTTCGGTCCAATCGGATTTACGGATCGACCGCGGAGGACCAGTTTCAGTTTAACAGTCACCGGTACTCGATCAGGGCCATAAGTGCACTGACATGTGTTTGAAATTTTCCCTGATCCGAGGATGTAATTGGGTCAGATTCTAACGGTCTGAGACCTTAAATTTGGCCCACAAGCGAACGACCCAATTCACTTAAGTTTCAGTTCATTTCCTAAGGGTATTCGCGTTTCTCACATACTTTGCTCCGAGCTCAAGTTGTGCATTTGTGGATACTGTTTGGACTTAATTTTCGAGATGGTTGTCAAGCCCAGTAAGGTGGTCATAACCATATAGTTTTGTGGTCATCGGACTTTTGACGCGCGGTCCAGGTGGATACGAAGTTTCAGTATGCTCCCAAGAGCAACTGAGTTTAGAGATTGATCCTAGGTTTTCAGATAATATAGCGTTAGCGATTCTGCTAGTTTTGGGTCTCGCAGTTTGTATTTAAAGTGGTTAGAACTAATTTTATAGATAATCTAGTTTAACACTTAGTTAATTTTCTTTTAATTTCTAAAGGATTTGGTCCTGAGTGATTTCTGCCTGAGGTGGTACTTGGGTCTTTGTATGGATTTTTTCGAGACGTTACACGGATGGTCTAGCTCGGTTGGCCTGTAATGGGTGCCCTGCGGACCTCCCTAAGGTAGTTCGTTATACTATTATAAACAAGACATGGTTACAAATGCATGATACATACAATAATCAAACTTGATTATTGTCGATCAACATGCTTACACGATTTAAATACATGGAAATAACAAGTTTTAGCTTGGTCCATGTTGTCCATAGGAGCTTGACTTCCACTTAGTGGCTAAGTTTAAACTTGCGCTAAAAGGTCAGGCCTATGGTCTCATCACCACACAATTTGAATGTGTAATTAATCAATTTTCAATCTCTTTTAATTGTGCATTACTTTCTCACATGCATGCTCAACTTAAGGAGCCACAATACAACGCGGCCTGTTGTTTAGTACATTTCACCTGTTGTGTTTGGTGCAATCTTTTTCCTCCCAGGAGAAAGTAGTGACTAGTAGTGCCATGAGATTCTCAAGATGCATTGATGCAGGACATGAAAATTAAATATGATATGCAAGATCTCAGGCTTTACATCATACTAATTCAGAAACAATCACAAAATAATTCCACATCCCACACAAAAGCTCAAACATTTAAACAAGGGGAATCTGCATAAGTCCAGGCCTACACAGGACAGGGCTAGATTAGTAAAAATTATAAATCAAACGATAGTCAAAGGTGAGTAATAATCATCCACATATGCACAACAATCAGTCCCTAATCTAAGAGATTCACCAATTTCAATTCAAGAAACCCTAGGGTTAGAAAAGGGGCAAACAAATTAAAGATAATGCAATCTAGAGTTATGGTTATGAAAAACAGGTATGAGAGGGGAAAATAAGAAGAAAACCTGGATTGGAAGACAATCCCCGCGTGCGGACAGCTGGCTAGGCCTAACGCACATGCGCATTGGCCTGGCCGCACGTGCGAGGGGGTCCCACACCTGGAAACTGATGCCTTGAGTCTTGTCGGCCAGGGGTGGGCTCCAAAATTCCTAAGTTTCAGGTCTATCCGAGTTACGGGTTCTGCGTGGTGCTCCGCCGAAGTTTTAGCCCTCCTGTAGGGCCCGAATCTAGAATTCTGTTGTAAAGAGGAAAACCGTTGCAATAAAGGACAAATTCGAAGCGTGGATGATGGTAGGAGATGAGAAATAGGGATGGTAGAGGATGGGGGCGAATCGGGATAGATGTGGCTTCGCACCACGGTAGTTAGCCCTTCGATGAAGGGAGGGCTTCGCACCCAATTAGATTTCCACAACTCAAGAACTCAAAGGAGTAGGAAAATGCAAATTTTTTTATATTAAACTTCAATAATCCAAAAAAGCTACAAGGGGTGCCTATTTATAAGAAAACCCTGTAATACCCCAAAACTCGCGCTATGTACACAACCTATTACTTGACGATGAAGTAAACCAAAATAAAACCAATCAAAGAAATCTAAAGCGTCCATGTTATTCTAAATAACATTAATAAGTAAAACCTAAAATATGAGACTAATCAGACTAGTGGGCCACGATCATGAGATCCCATGCCGAGCTTTACTTGACTATCGGGCCCACTCTAACGAACCAAAACTCCATCTTCTAGCTAGGATGTCCTCCCTGGATGTTGTCATCAATCCAGATCGACGGTGGGGTCCTCCTCCTTGCGTACGTATGTAGGGGGGCGGCGTGCGTATGCTTGTGATGTCCCCATCATTCATGATAGAAGTTAGAGTTGGGCATATCTGACCCGATCCGGTGGATCCGCCCCGATCAGACCTGATCCAACCCGTTTCGAACCGAACCGATGGCCTGGATCGGTGTGGATCAAGTAGGGCCGTTCAGATCCGATAGATTTTCGAATCGAGATCGGTTTGTGGTCAATCCGGATCGATCCGATCCGAAAACCCGATTCGAATGGATCCGGACCGGCCCATTCTGAAGTGAGGGGATGATAATTAAATCAAATAGAAGTAGGTATACAGTGAGGTTTCCATACACTTACTGTATCACTTCTCCGAAACTATATAACCATGTATTCTCAACCATGGTTTATTTTGAAAAGGTGAGGTTTTTAAAAAATGAATGAAGCCCATTGAAGGAAGCTTCCTAGAAGCAAACCATGTCATATAAAAAAAAAAGAAGAAAGATAAATCGTATACAGCAGCGCATGCAGGTGGGGCCACACATAAGTCAGCCACGTGGACTCAGATTCAGCCATATAGGCCGATCGGTGAATGTGTCCTTGCTTAATAAATCAGACTGGTGTAACTCACCAGGGGGTTGACATATGTCCTTCTTGAATATTGACCATTAGTTTTCTTTTCCGACTATTTTCTTCACATGTATTTGTGTCATATTCCTATATGTTCAGTTTTCATCTCTTGATTTTTGGGATAGTATTATTTGTTGTTGGATCTGATTAATGAACGATATGGATCTTTCGCATGCATGGCACATAAGCACTTTTGAAGTGACTGTGCTTAGAATGCACGTGTCTGGATACAAATAGCACTCTCCAAAGCCAGATATTTCAAACCTTTTACCCTGTAGCTGCCTGACGTTGTAGCCTGTAGCTTGTAGGTACGTGTCATGGGAAGGCGAGCACCGACGTTGTAGCCTCTAGCCTGCAGTAGTGACATCACCAAGCTTTGTGGACCCACGATGATGCATGTGTTGTATCCATACCATCCATCCATTTGGAGAGATCGTTTTATGGCATGAGAAAAATAATGAGATAGATCTAAAGTTCAAGTGGACCCCACCATAGAAAACAGTGGGGATAGTAACATCCATCATTCAAAACTTCTTAGGTGCCACAGAAGTTTCCGATCAAGCTTATATTTTCGTTTTCACTTCATCTATCTCTATGTTAAATTATGAATAGGTTGGATCTAAAAAATACATCATGGTGGGACCTATAAATGTTTCAACGGTGGGTGTGACTAATCCCACGGTTTTCTGTGGTGGGTCCACTTGAACTTTAGATCTATCTCATTCTTTTTCTCATGCCATAAAACCATCTCTACAAATGGTTGGACGGTATGGATACAACATACGCATCATGGTGGGGTCTACAGAGCTTGGTGGCATCACTTCGTAGTAATTTGGTGCTGACCTTGTCAGTATCCAATCCGCGCCTACACCCAAGTGAGAGTTTCGTGCTATGCACGCCAACACAGTAACATGTAGATAGACGCGCCTCGAGTTCCTAGTTGTACGAACGGCTCAAATGAGATCAATTACATGGGCCCCACAATGATGTATTTATTGTATCCATACCGTTTATCCATTTTTCGTGATCATTTTAGAGCATTTGAAAAAATAAAAATCATATCTAAAGCTCAAATGGACCACACCAAAAATAGCAGCGAGGATAATGATTTTCACCAAAAATGAATCTGAACCTTGGCTAGTCTAATCCGACTCGGTTTTCCTGACCGAGTCGGACTCGGATCGGATTAGGCCAGCAGCAGTTCGGATCGGTTCAAGTTAGATGACTTGGACTCGATCCCAGATCAGATCGAGTTCGAGTCGGGCCACGTAAATTTCAGTCTAAGTCGAGTCGGACCCAATCTGATCCGACTCGGTCCAATGCTCACCTCTAATAGAAGTTGAGGAGGTATATGCGATCCTCATTTATCCCGAATCTGGATAAAAAATAAGAGTATGAAACACCTAACAACACAGAAAAAGTGGGGCTTGTGGTAGCCCTTTTCATGTTCCTTACCTAAATAGATTTTATACAACCTTATGACTAACTTTTTTCCTAAATAGTGACTAAAAGAGTCCATATTGGAGAGTAGCGCTTATGGGGTGATTGATTAATTCCTAAATAAATAACTTTCACGCTACCATGGCCCACTTCTCCCTCATAAAGAGGTATATTAATGACTTGAAAAGTTAATAATGAACGAGAAGACTTGAAAAGCCACTAATAAAGGTGGAGATGATAAGGGCTATGGGTGACATATTAGATCATTCACATCTTGCTACACATTTAAGCCTGATTTGGTAAATGAAGTGTCGGTAGCCTCAACTTTCATCTTTGTTACACTGATCTGAGCCGCTCATTAGACAATCTTGATGGCGTTGATGAGTTTCCTACAAGAATCAGAGCCAACCGATATTCAAATAGGTAAGCATGCACATACACTATGCTAAAAAATTGGGTAATTAATTTCACGAGGTGAGTTACAAGTGGATGACATGTTGTGGATCATAACTGATTGCATTAGTGCATTTCAGCGAGTCAACACGTTAAGGAAAGTACCTGTACCCTTCACTTGGGCACTCATTTTACACATGAATAATAGGTAGATGTGAGATTGGAGTGATGAGGGTCGAATATTGCATCTCAGACCCCGACTATTACCTAATTTTACATACATGATAATGCTTAATGCCATATTTTAATTGTGTTTTTATTACAAGATGAAATCAGGAGCGTGTATTGAAAAATGATGTTAAAAGCATGGATTTGACACTCCGAAATTACTAAGTATGGGATGAACCTCAGAGGACCAATATTGAAGAATTTACATGCCAGGGACCCGAGGAAATCAAGCCGTTCACGTTTAAGGAGGCCCGAAACTGGTCCAGAATGAAAGATCACATGGTTCCCTCCATCCGATTGGCTCGAAACTTTATACATGGGATTAGAGACATAAATTAACTATACATTTCAAATTTCAGCCCTCAGATCACTATGGAAGTGGCCCAACTGACAAATTAGCCCATAAACCGTTGATTCTGGGCCCACCAGATATCTGGAAATGCTTCAACTTCAGATTCAACGCCTTACTTGAGGAGAAAAAATGAATGGATGGATTGGATTAATCAGAAACATCGTTGTGTACCCCACATGTACAGAGTGTTCATAGAACATTTCTGCGCTAGCGGTGCACCGCATCTTCACTTCGGTCAAACCGACCGTTGACCCGCGCCCTCTTCATCAAAACGGCAGTTGCCGTTTCCAGCGTCCGCAAACGGACAACTGGTCGTCGGTTGTGGGTCCACACCGTCCATCAAACCAACAATTCGGACCGTCAATCAGGTCTAAATGAAGGCCATTATCACTGCCTAGGTGGCAGAGTTGCAAATGATCATCATGAGTGAAATCTAGCCGTTCAAACATGGAATAGATGGTGTAATGAAATATTCTGTGTACCACACCAAAATGGAGAAAAACCATGTGTTTCCGACCGAAATTCCAAGAGAAATTCGGTGAACGGAGTGGATTTCGCTGAAGGTATTGATCACGGACCCCACCATCACCACAGCGATCCGTGCGCAGTCCTGGTAACGAACGGACGCTGTTCGTTTTTGCTGACGTTAGTGGGCCCCGTCCATGGTCTTTCTGGACGATCCAAACCGTTCCTCTTGTAGATGGCCGCGAATACTACAAAAACATGTTGCTACTTTGCAACCATGCGTGCACATGTGTGTGATATAGAGGCCACAAAAGGGCTGCCTTGCAACGTTCAAATCTGATCTTTTTGTGTTTTCTTCTCTGAGACGCATCAATGGACGTTCAAAACTACCAATTATTGACTGAAATTTTATCCTGAATCCAATGGACGGGGTGGATTTTCCAGAAAATACTTCTGTGGGGCCCACCGATCACGACAGCGAGGGGTACGAAAGGTTTCGCACATATTAGGAAATCCGGTTTTCCAGGCGATTGTGGGCCACCATCTTTGATCATATGGTAGATCTGAACCGTACATCATGTAGAGGACCTAAGAAAGTCTTAGGGGACGGTGTTTGTTTGGAATTTGAGCAAGGAAAATGCTATGTTTCAAGGGCCCGAACTGGGCTGCGAAAAGGTTTTCGCTACGCGTGCGACAGCTTTCCAAATCCGATTTTCACCACTCCAACCACTCCGTCAGCTATAAAAAGAGTTACAAAATGTGAGGAAGGGCATTCAAAAATTGGAGAATTCCAGATCCAGAGGAAAATAGCAGATCCGGTGAGAAGAAGAAAGGAGAGAGAGAGAGAGGAAGGAAGAAGGGAGATGTTTCTATTTTTCATATTTATTTTTCCTTCTTTCCTAATGGATTTTATGGATTGCTAATCTTTCAGCTAGGGCTGAGATGAAGCCCCTAATTTGAATACTCTTGTTATATTTTGATTTTACTTTGATTTGATTGGTGTGTTTCTTTCTCTAAGTGGGCTTGATTGGTTTAAATTATATACTTCTCTATCTATGAACTCGATCAGAGTCTATATATGGATGTTGTCTGGATGCTTATTCTAGGTGCTTGTGTCTGATCATGAACAGGTTTCCTATAGAGGAAGAAACAGGGTGCTTTAATGAACTATACATTCCATGTGCCCGATCAAGGACATGGGATATGTTATTCATGGCATTGCTTAAAGGAATTAGACATTCTGTATGCCCGATTAAGGACACAGATTGTGCTTTCTCTATATAAGTGGTATCAATCTAGATTAAGGTGAATCAACAGACAAAACAAGGGTTAGGATAATTGGGGGTGGATTCGAAAGTCCTAGTGCCCTTTCTCTGATTGAATTTTCTTCCCTGTTCTTAATTGTTTTTCCTAGAATTGTGCTTAGTAATTCGCTCCATTATTTGTTGGATTAGTTAAGGAGAATCACAGATTTGAATTGTGACGACCAGTCCTCGTGGGAACGATCTCGTAATACGTACCATATCTACATCTGATTCGTATACTTGCGAGTTTAAAAATCATTTAAATCATGTTGGTTTAAATAAAACATCAAGTTTTTGGCGCCGTTGCCGGGGACTGTTTCGCTCCAAATTAAATTTAGGATTCTCTCTTATCATAATTCATAGCTTAGGATTTTACTAACTTAGAGTTCTTTTCTTTATTTTAGAAAGTAACCTATTTCCTGTTTTGTAGGGTCCTGAAATAAACTTCTAATTTGGTAATCCCTTTCTAAATTCTTTACTTTTTTCTAATTTTTATTTTTAGAATTAGGATTTACTTTTTAGAAATTTTCTAATTCTAGAATTTCTTTTTTGAATTTTTGAATTTTCTATTTGTAGATTTGGATTCTTCTTTTAAGTAACTTTCTATTTTCTAGTTTTAGAAATTTCTTTTTCCTTTTTAGAAACTTACTTAGCTTTTTATTTTTAGTAACTTTCTAATTCTAGGATTTCTTTCCTTTTTTGAAACTAACTCTTTTTTTTGTTCTTTAGAAAATTTCTAATTTTAGATTTTCTGTTTTAGAAACTAACTTGTTTTGTTTTCTTTTGCAGGATTCTAACATAGATCTCCAAATTGGTAACATCTTTCTAAATTCTCCAGTCTTCGCTACTTTCTATTTTGAGAATTAGGTTTTTATTTTTTAGGAATTTTCTATTTTCTAACTTTGGATTTAGAAACTTTCTATTTTCTAGTTTTAGAAACTTTCTTCTTTAGAAATTAACCGTTGCTTAGGATTTTTCTATCATTATTTTAGGAAACTTGATTTGTTTTTGTTTTTATTTACAGGAATTGAGGAAGAAAGCTACCAAGTGAAGGAGGAGCTTCTGAAATCTTCTGACATCAATCATCTCCTTTTCCGTGTTCTTTCTTCCCATTCTTATTTACATAGTTTTAACTTGTTTTAGAATCTCATAGTTTCTAGTTCTAGTTTTATTTCTCTTAGGTTGCTTCTTAGTTTAGTTTTTCTTTCTTACATGCAACAACATAATTTATGCTAGGACGTAGATCTCTAAATATAGAACTAGCACCTTTTGATCCTGAAATAGAAAGAACTTTTCGTAGAAGAGTTAGAAACATCCTATTTGAAATGGCGGAAGAGAATGGAACTAAAGCTCTTAGAGATTATTCAGCTCCTGTCCAATTCAATGCTCCTTCATGCGTAGTGTTGCCCACCACCACGGCAGCACACTTTGAACTCAAGACTGGGGTCATACAGTTGTTGCCTTCCTTTTATGGTTTAGACAAGGAGGACCCATATCATCATGTGAAAGAATTCCTAGACATTTGCTCTACCTTTAGGTTTCAAAACTTTTCAGACGATTCGATCCGTTTGCGCCTTTTTCCTTTTTCTTTGAAGGATAAGGTGAAAGCATGGTTGAATTCTCTAGAAGTTGGGTCTATCACTACATGGGACCAATTGTCTAGGAAGTTCTTAAACAAGTTCTTCCCTGTTCACAAAACTAATGCTCTCCATAGAGAAATCACTAATTTCACACAAAAAGAGGGTGAGCACTTTCATGAATGTTGGGAAAGATGGAAGGACTTACTTCTTAAATGTCCACACCATGGTTTTGAAAAGTGGCAACAGGTTCAATACTTCTATGACGGTTTGACACCCCAGAACCGTCGCATGGTTGATGCCACCAGTGGAGGGTCATTCATGACCAAAAGTGATGTCGAAGCGTGGAACTTCTTTGAAACCTTGTGCGAGAATTCCCAGCAATGGGACTATTCAAATAGAGGTGACAAAAGTCCCCAACCACAGAAGAGAGGTGGTATATATGAGATAGGAGTCACGCCAGATCTCCATGCCAAGATTGATGGCCTGACAAAGAAGGTTATGCTCTGATGTTGCATAATGGACCTCCACAAACAACTCAAGTCGAGGCATGTGCCATATGTTCTAGTCCTGCCCATCCTACGCAGTATTATCCATCTGGTGCAGCATCCCCAGAACTTCTTTCTGAACAAGTACATGCAATGAACACTTTTCAAAGACCTGGGAATAATCCTTACTCAGAAACTTACAACCCAGGGTGGGCTAGACATCCAAATTTTTCTTGGGCAAAAGGACCACAACAAGGAGGACCATCTGGAAATCCTCCCATGCAACCGCACCCCCAAGTTGGCAGTCAACAACTTCAACAGTTTCTGCAATATCAACAACTGTATGCACAATCAAGGAAACCATCTCTTGAGGATACACTCAATCTTTTTATGCAGAGTTCTCTCCAATTCCAAAAAGACACCCAACAAACCTTACTAGCCAACCAGCAAAGCTTACATGCAAATGCGCAATCCATTGCTAAGCTGGAAGTACAAATGGGTCAACTAGCTGCCACATTGAGTGAGAGAGAGAAGGGCAAGTTCCCTAGCCAACCTGTGGCTAATCCAAAGGGACAGTATGAGATTGACTCTAATTCCAACCAAGGGCAATATCATGAGTAAGCCAAATCGATCACCACCCTTAGGTCAGGGAAACAGATTGACAACAGAATAGAGATGCCTAGGGATGAATCAAATTCTAAAGCAAAAGATCAAGATGAAGCAGAAAGACACACTAATACATCCAAAGTCCAAAAGCTCTCTGACTCTCCAAGAGCCACTAATGTGCCACCCTATGTGCCCAAAGCACCCTTTCCTCAACGTTTGGCACCAATAAAGAAAAGAAACAACTTTGATGAAATCTTGGATGTGTTTAAAAAAGTGCAAGTCAACATCTCGTTGCTTGACGCTATCAAGCAAGTCCCTCCTTACACTAAGTTTCTTAAAGATTTATGCACTCAAAGCGTAATCAGAATGTTCATAAGAAGGTCTTCCTTGCAGAGCAGCTCAGCTCCATGATTCAACATAACACCCCTCCTAAATTTAGGGATCCAGGAGCTCCCACCATTTCTTGCGGCATAGGAGATCATAAGATCGGGAAGGCATTGCTTGATTTAGGGCGAGCGTCAATTTGTTATCATATTCGGTTTATGAGCAGCTAGGACTTGGTGAGTTGAAACCGACTAAATAACATTACAACTAGCTGATAGATCGTCAAGGTGCCCCGGGTGTTTTGAAGATGTGTTAATCCAGGTTGATATTTTATTTTCCAGTGGATTTCATAGTTATAGATACTCAGCCTGTCCAGAATCCTCATAGTCAGATCCCAGTCATCTTGGGTCGTCCATTTTTGGCCACATCTAATGCTACTATAAATTGCCGGAATGGAGTTATGAAGTTGTCCTTTGGTAACATGAATATTAAACTCAATGTCTTTAATGTAGGACAACAATCCGCAGATTTGGACGACATATTTGAAGTAGACATGATCGAGAGTCTAGTGCAGGACTCCTTCTGTAAATCTTTTGAAGATCCACTTGAGACCTGCTTAGCACAATATGGCACAGATTTTGACATAGATAGTCTCATCCACGAAGTCAATGCACTGCTCGACTCTACTCCTATATTGGAGACTGAAAAATGGAGAGCGAAAGTGGAACCTCTTCATCCCTCTGAGACTCTTCCTGACAGCACAGTTTCTAACTCTGAGAAGGCAAAAGAGAGCAGGCTGCTTAATGTTCTTAGAGCATATAAGGCAGCAATTGAAACGGAGGATAGCGGAAATACAGGGAGTATGCCCCACTGTATGTATGGATCATGCTGCGGGAATGTCGCGTGAAATGCAAAGGAAGCGTGATAAACATGGAAGAAGTCGTTCGAGCAGAAGTCCTTAAACTATTTGACGACAGTATCAGTTACCTCATTTCAGATAGCACAGTTCATGAGAACTCACATCACTTGTCTGGGATTGGTTAATCAAGGTGTTGAGGTAATTTCTTTGGCGGACCCTGGTTATAAAGATTAGTTCATTCATGGTCCGTTCTTGTCTGGTTGAAGACGTTAAACTTAGCGCTCCTGGGAGGCAACCCAGCATTTCATTTTATTTTTTTTGCCTAGTTCGTTAGTTCAATGTTTGTGGGTAACATTACTGCAAACCCTCACGAGACTACAACTCGTCCACTAGGGGTAACCTAGGGGTTTAAAGTCTTGTTGCATACGCTAAATGCAATCAAGAGTACCTGCGAAAGTGGTATAGGTAGGATTTTCTTTTTAGGATTTTATTTTTGCTATTTTTTTGTTTTGTTTTTTTGTTGATGTCTCTCTTGTGCTGACCTGCTTTTACGTTGATATTTTGAGAAAGCTTCTTGATTCTCCATCCAAGTACTATCTTTCCCTCACTCCTCTTTTCTTTTCGTTGTCTCATGTGCATTGCATGTTTATTTCTTTTACATTGAGGACAATGTAGATTTTAGGTTGGGGGTGGGAGATTAGGTTATCTAATCAGTATTTTCTTGGTCTTGACAAAATTGTGAAAATTTTTAAAATTTTTCTGGAATTTCTGTTGAATTCAAAGTGATTTTGAAGGATAGTTGTGATTTTGAAATTACAAGATACAGAATGTGAGTAATTTATGACTCTTGGATTCAGTTGTCTGGTAGATTTCACACTTAAGTTTGAATTGTTAATCCATGATTAGAAGTTGTAAACATTGATTGAGCCAGGATTGCACATATCAGATCTCACTTACACATTAAGTTTTCAGTTCGATATTAAATGGTACTTGGTAATCACTAAGCATGAAAGGAACCAACCTGAAAAACAAAATTTTTAGCATCAGTTTATAAAGAAGAATTGAAAGAGTAAGTCACATAATCGTCATCATAGGTTTGCTCCCTATAGATGAAGATTCGATTCCCCATAGTTGACATGAGAAAAGAGTTAGGCGACAAGTTTTCACCATAGGTTTGCTCCCTATAGGTGCGGATTTGATTCCCCTCCTTGGCACCACTGTTTATAAAGGAAATCAAAGGCTGATAGAACGAAAAGATTATCTAAAATGCTAGTATTGGTTTCAGGTTTGGTTGTCACGAATTACTAATGATAACATGAAATTGACAATTGGATCTTTTAATGATTGTAAGCCGAGATTACACTATACACTCATGGAACTCAATGTTTTAAATTGTTTTAATTAATGGATTAATATTTTGAACTTGATTATGAAGTTTACTGTAAGCTTGATTTCAGGAGAAAAATCTTCTCACCATTCATGAATCGTAGAATTTTCACATCTCAATTATCTGTTCACACATCACTTGAGTTTACAGGAATTGTCTTTTATTTCTGAAATTATTTTTCGCATGTTTTGCTCGGGACTAGCAAAATGCTGGCTAGGGGTTGTGATGAGGGTCTGCATCTCAGACCCCAACTATTACCTGATTTTACATACTAATAATGCTTAATGCCATATTTTAATTGTGTTTTTATTACAGGATGAAATCAGGAGCGTGTATTGAAAAATGATGTTAAAGGCATGGATTTGACACTCTGAAATTACCACAGAGCACGGGATGAACCTCAGAGGACCAATATTGAAGAATTTACATGCCAGGGACCCGAGGAAATCAAGTCGTTCACGTTTAAGGAGGCCCGAAACTGGTCCAGAATGAAAGATCACATGGTTCCCTCCATCCGATTGGCTCGAACTTTGTACATGGGATTAGAGACATAAATTAACCGTACATTTCAAATTTCAGCCCTCGGATCACTATGGAAGTGGCCCAACTGACAAATTAGCCCATAAACCGTTGATTCTGGGCCCACCAGATATCTGGAAATGCTTCAACTTCAGATTCGACGCCTTACTTAAGGAGAAAAAAATGAATGGATGGATTGGATTAATCAGAAACATCGTTGTGGACCCGACATGTACAGAGTGTGCATAGAGCATTTCTTTGCTAGCGGTGCACCGCATCTTCACTTCAGTTAAATCGACCGCTGACCGGCACCCTCTTCATCAAAACGGCAGTTGCCGTTTCCAGCGTCCGCAAACGGACAACTGGTCGTCGGTTGTGGGTCCACACCGTCCATCAAACAAACAATCCGGACCATCCATCAGGTCTAAATGAAGGCCACTATCACTGCCTAGGTGGCAGAGTTTGCAAATGATCATCATGAGTGAAAATCTAGCA
>JAJHSJ010000540.1:0-43555 GCA_021015155.1 Magnolia officinalis
ATCAGGGCTCGATTGATCAAGATAATTCAAAAAAAACCAAGTTAGGCCTCTAGACACTTTTGTGCATGTTCGATTGATCAAAACAGTGTGGCATTGATCGATCACAGGTCATCGATTGAACTCAATTGATCGAGTTAATTCGAAAAAAAAAAAAAAATCATTCTAGGTCTCTAGACACTTTGTGCATGTTTGATTAATCAAACATGTGGCGTCGATTTTGGTTGGTTAAACTATTTTAGGCTGCTTGATTAAAATGTTTGAGGTTGTTTTCCCACCCTCAAGATGAATGGTGTTATGGCACTCGGCTGGATGCTAATAAGGGTGGCTCTGTCTAGCCTTAACTGTTATTTTTTCATGGCAAATTTTTGCGGGTAGCCGCTAGATGTGGCAAGCTTTTGGATGAAGCCCCTGCACTTCCGTTTATGCAGTTGTCCCATCGAAGGGTTGTAACTTCAAAGCATATTATGAAAGGTGTTTTGAATAGGATGAGAATTGGCCGATGACAAGGAGTGGCCCGAGTTGTTAGTGAGGTTGCAGATGGCAATCCAGTCAAGTGAATACAAGGGCGGCTGCCTTGTTAATATGAGTGGCCGGTTAGAGTACTTTAGGGAGGAGTTGGCTCTTCTTTCTAGTTCCTTTTATGTTTTTGCTTATCTTAGTATATGATAGTTTTGTGGAGCCCACTCGAAATTCTCGCTTTGTACACCCCTCTGTTTATAAATACAAAGATATATCGTTTCCAAAAAAAAAAAGTAACATCGATTGATCGAATGCCAATGATTGGACTCGATCAATTGAAATTACGATTGATAACATGCATAACTTCGGTGGAATGCATGGTTTTGTTTCTAATTCCATATTTGAATTATAGAAACATTGTTATATGCAGGATTAGGGTATCCTAATGTTGTGTTAGAGAGAACGAGGGTTTTAGAAGAGAAATTCATCTTGAGAGAAGGTTTTTGAATTGGTTTTAAGTTGTCCATCTCTTATATATCATCGCCTTTCATAGTGGATCATTTGTCGCTCAGTGTCGTGGTTTTTTTTCCCACAAGGATTTTTTTTACGTAAAATCATTACATTTCTCTGTAATTGTGTGTTATTTTCATTTCTCTATTGCTTGTTTGAATCGTTCTAATTAAGGTTGCTTCCACCCTAATGTATGACGGTTGTGCACAACAACCGGTTATAAATGTTGCAATAGAAAATATGACAGACCGAATCATGATAGTTTATGCCGAGGTCCAAAAGAAGTTACGTGAGTCCAATGCTAAACATAAGGAAGAGATTGTTGGTACCAAAGGTATTTAAATAAGTGATAACATGCTAGTTCACCTATATAACGAGAGATTTTCAACTATGACATATTATAATAAGCTAAAGAATAAGAAATTTATCATATTCTAATCATTTTTTTTAAAAAAAAAAAAAAAATAATAATAATAATAATAATGTCTACATTATTAATCGTTTTGAGGTTATGGTGATCTCACGAACTTTCGATGCAGCAAACTTATATCAATATCATGAGCCAAATCTGTTAAGTAACTCGAAGACTAATTCTTTACAAGTGGAGGGAACTAACGGCTTTCATACATTTTTAGCATAGTTGGACCAAAAGAAGGCCAAATAGAAGTGAAATTAGTTCCTCTAAATAGGGCATTGATATAATTGGGCCCTGCAATGAAAAATTTATTCTAGATCAGGAGAAATTAGCCATTTGAAATGTGAATCATAAATACACCATAACTTTGGTTCGTTAGGTGATTCACATCCTATTGATCTTTATTTGAGTTTTCTCAAGGTTTTGACTCCTTTAAAAGATGTGATCTTTTGGATATCCTTATCTTTTCTTGTTCTTCCTGCGTCATTTCCACGGGAGTTTTTCATGTCCAAGTTTTGTACGGGCCTCTTATATATTTGACACCCTTTTTTGACACTTCGTCTGTGCTCAAGCAATTGGTTGAAATCCTCGTCATAGGCCTGTCATTGATGATGTTACCTACGGAGACTGTTCATCCTATGGATTCCATCCCCACCAATATCTCTCGAAGTGGATGATTCTAAGCAATAGTTCACATTCAACTGGTCCTCCATTTTGATGTTAGGATTGTCAAAGTTGGGTATTTTTGCTGTAGCCATTCTATGGGACGCGGATTGCATAGGCTGGGGCTTTGAGGACCGCCATGATGCATGGGTCTTATCCACATTTTGCCATATTATTTTAGGCCATAGGCCCAAAAATAAGACAATTCCAAGGCTTAAGTAGACCACACCACAGGAAGTAGTAGTGATAATATGCCCACCATTGAAACCATCCTAGGGCCCACCATGATGTTTATATTCCATCCAACCTATTCATAAGGTTACGTATCCCCGGATGAAGGGAAAACACAAATATATTGCTCGATCCAAAACTTTTGTGGCCCCTGAGAAGTTTTCAACGGTAGGCATCCAATCCCCACTGTGTGGTCCACTTGAACCTTGGATCTGCCTTATTTTTGGGCTTATAATCTAAAATGATATGTAAAATGGATTGACAGTATGGATAAAACCCATACATCACGGTAGCCCATCGGAGACCCAGCCCGTGCTGAGTTCAGGTCAGTACCCAATCTATGTCCGAATCTATGATGAGCATTCGGAACATATCATCATATCGATAGGCCTAATGACAAGGTTTCTCGAAGGAGCATATTACCAAACGATAATATGCATTCAGGTCCATGGCGGCAACTAATCCCCCCTCCCCTATATGTCAATCCAGACTCTATAAACCCTGGCCGCCATCTTACCACTATCAAATTTCAAAAATATTACCGATGGCCCAACCATCCATTTCGTGGGCACCAAACAAATATTTAAAACAATGGATTGATATCCCAACCAAACAAGCAAAATCAGATGATTAAGATCATCTAAACTGTTAGATTCTTGCATTATGCAGTTATAATAGGTCCATGATTTAAACAATCTAGATCTATGAACATCATGCCATGTGCAGGGTGGATTAGTGATGTAAAATAGGTTGCAAATATATTTTTAGCATAACTAGACTAAAAGAGAAGTCCAAACGAAAGAAAAAGTAATCTATCATATTGGGGTCAATTCTGCGCGGGGCATTACATAACTACCCAGGCGTGTCCGGGCAAAGGGATTCTTTTTTAACATGAATAAATTATTATTTGAAGTGTTAATCATATAATAGGTATAACTTTTGATTTAGGCATCGTCACAAAATGCATGACTTATCGATCTTTATATAATGGTGTATTGACCTGTAATGCCAATCAAGACATCTGTTTTGTGAGAAAATACATGTCTTTAGTGTCAAAATCAATATTCTGGAAAAAATTTATTACTTTTGATAATTTTCATCTCCATCATATTTCTCTACTCTCATGATGTTATAATTTTTCATCTCATTTAGAAGTTGCTTGTAATAATACTGATATTGGTCAAAGAAGGTTTGATTGCCGTTTCTATTTTAAGAAAATTTAGCCTTTGGGAGAGATTTTGCTAGTTTAGATCATTTCCACTTGAATTAGAGTTTTAGGTTGTCCATATAAATAATGTAATCAAGTAATCCTAATTAAATTATTATACAAAATATATATATATATTCAAGTTTTCTCTTATAGATTCAAGGTCTTGATTGTTCGAGGAAGATAGTGATCATATTCATTGTTATTTCACACACTTACTGCATCAATTAGTACACCATTTGGTTCGTAGTGGCGAACGCACCAGAGTGCTTTTATATTGTTCTTGATGAGATAGAAACAATTTCACTTTCATTTCCTTGAAATTTCATGCACACAGACTGTTATTCAAGTACTATTGGGACACGATAAAGATGCTGAAGAATATTGGAATGAGTTTCAGAAGATTCGAAATCGTTTTCAATTGCCAGATTGTTTCCACGATGTATTGGACCATTCAGTTGCAAGAGATTTTGACAAGTTCAAAGAGACAGTCAATTTTCTTAAGAAAGAAATTGTAGATGCTCGTAAGAAGCCCAAATAATTTTGGGAAGAGGAGCCATGCATGGTTATGAAGAACCAAAAAAAAAAACATTTTACCATTTCAATTCCAAATCCTGTAAACATGGTCTTTACAAGTTCTGAGTCGAGTCATGACTCAGCTGAGTCAGGTTTGTACCCAAAGCAATCGTGAGGGTGGGTGTAAATTCACAGGAATTCTTTTCAAAAATTGGATGTGCATATTGAGCATTAAAAGATGGCTGGTGGTCTCGAACGAGGCTTTCGATGAGTGGACTTGCGAGCTTGGCTTTCTTTGAGCTGAGGTTGGGCTGAAACACTCAGGCTCGTGATTGCTTTTCCGAACCGGAGTGCCAGCCCGGGTTGGAAATGGGCCATTTGGATAACCAAAATTAAGAGATTTGGTATGTATGGCCAGCTGAAATTCGTTCGTATCTTTAGATAAGATAATGGGCCCGCAGATGGTATGGCCCATATGGGCAGCGGCACTCAAGCTTCTTCTTTGGTCCGTCAAATCTCTCCTCTCGTGCCATGTTAGAGGCAGCCTTTTCCTAGATAAAGTGGGCCTAAGGGCAATCAGGCTCAGCTTCGACAGAGATTATCTGTGATCTGGGCAAGGGCTCGAGGAGATGAGCCTCGGTTTCTTCCCTTCTCAAGTTGGTTTCATTTTCGTTTTCTTGCTTCCCTTCGTCTGCTTCATTATGATAGGCTTCGCTCAGGTCGTTTTCCAAAAGAAAAGAATGAAACACTCAGGCTCAAGGTCAGGAACTGGAGCTATTTTAAGCCGTTCATTATTGGGCTGGGCCAGGAGTGCATAAGAGCACATCAGACCAGGTTGGCCCATATAAGGTTTCAAAGGCATTTTTCAAAATATCATGAATGATTGGGCATACATAAAGAACAGCCCAAATCTGCATAAAAGAGAGTGGCTGGGCTCGGGCATGGCCCAGGCCATGCATAATTATCACAGGCTAGGTTACGAGCTGTTTTTTTTGTTTTTTTGTTTGTGGGGACCAGCGTCTAAATCCCGTGGCCAGAGTAAAATGGATAAAGATCGTCCGGTCATTTATACTTTTCTGTGTACCCTTTACAAAATGAGGCCTATGATTTTGATGGTCTGGATTTTCTTACATGTATATATACGATGCGTATAGGAAATGGTGGTGAATGGGTAGTTACTCATGCCTCAGTTGTAGACTCACAAGAGTTGCAAGACGAGGTCATGGGTTGGAGTGATCTTACTTATCATTTGCGGTATCCATCATTTGTGAAGACACATGGCATGCACATAATTCAATCCAAGCCATTCAAACCATTAGTCCACTGTGGGTTGGCATTTTGGAATGGTAGAACAGCAATTGCATGGTCGTCCCTGATTAGTTAAAGCTTAGATGATGATGATGAACTAGGAATCTCACTTGCACTTATGCAAACTGACCACTGTATAATCTCTCCATCATAGAATTGTTTTCATTGATTTCTTTCTTGGTATACACTTGTATTCTTTTATTAAACCATATTTGAAATTTACCAATGTAACTGAAATTATAGGAGAATTCGTCAAATTTTCTTAAATTATCAAGAGTAATAACATTAATAGAATTGCATCTAATTGCCTCTTCTATGGTATGAATATTGTGAGGGTGTTTCCAATGGGCCATGTCCACATTCTGATTGAGGATGTGGCATAGATACATTAATAGCATGGCTATGCTAAAAGAAGGCTAAATGGAAGCAGAAGTAATCCATTTGGGGGTTATGTTTCAGTTATTTAAACCATTTATAGAGTGGGACTAATCATGAATGCAGAGAAACTCATAAAAAAAAAATTCTTAGATTAGACTATATATTTCAAACCGTTGATCATTCCACTTTTCTGTTATAGGTCCAACTCCAGCCCGGTCCTCAGGGGTGAGGCCTTTGTAGCCTGATTTGGGCTAGGAACAGGGCTCAGTGAAGTAGGGATGGGCCACGACCCAGACCCCTTAAGTGAGTGGATAACTATAGCCATACAATGAAAGGCACACAAAATGGACAGTATTAGGAGTCCATTTGGCATGCCTTTATTTGAATGGATATGATTGGAGCTGTGCACAATACATGATGGACCTCTGCCACCATCCTGACCATAAGTTAAGTTGGATCACTTGAAAGTGGATAGCTTTTGTGATTACTGTCTACTTTTTCAGCCGCTAGTTGGATGATTTCCAGAGTGATCTGATCGCATTTATTTCAGGATGTGGCGTGTCCACATGGTAGCCCACCAAATCAACAGTCCCAATCACCACTACCAGCACATGAATAATTCCTCGAGATAACAAGTAGACCCGAATTAGTTTTGTTTAGTTTCTACTCCAGTCATATGGTTGCATGGTGCACGATCCTGGACCATTCATCTCAGAGAGAAACAGGCACTGAACAATGCAATCATAGCCCTTAATTTTTTTAATCTTTCAAAAGATAAAATTAGAAAACAGTCAATAGTGGGAGACCCAACTGATTAGCGGCATTTATCTCATCACTTTCCTTCCTCTTTTATGGCACATCCACTTTTATGGCCCCCTCAATTGAAGCTCTCCTTCTTTTACAAGAAAACAGAAACCTTTCCTTGCATGTGCAAAGAGAGACATTTATACCTTCCTTAGATGTCAGTAATTCCCAACAAAACTGCAAAGATAGACATCTATACCTCATCTCTCCTTAAGAAATTGTTTGGATGCATTGATAAAATAATTTTTTTTAAAAAAATTAAAATAAAAAAAGAGCAGTTGAGCTCTTTGAAGTCCATCAAATGGTGCTGAAAAATGAATGGTATTCCTCAGAAATACATATATAAGTAGCGCGCACACGCCCATTATTTCTCATTATTTCTTGCAGATTTTACACAGCCTGCCTCTTGTTTTTGCTTGATTTAACCTAAAAAATCCTATAAAGCATTTATCACTGATCAGTTGAATTTTACTTTACCTAACAAGTCTTTATCAGCTGCCTCCACTTTCTCTGAAAATGTCAATTGAAATACCAGGAGGTATAGTACAATAGACCTGAAGAAACACAAGGTGAAGAGAGAAGGTGTGGGCTATAGATAGATGCATAACATATAAAAAGAGAGAGAATGGCACAAAACTGTTTCAGCGGAGGTGACCCATCTTCACCGTTTCCTATGCTGTAGCCCACTCGATTCTCCAATCTACCTTTATTTTTTCGACAAATGTATGAAGGAGATAACACACCATCATCACAATGGGCCCCACTGGGCCTTTCTCAGATATGGTCTCATCAGCAATATGCTTCGCTAACCAAAAGAATTAAAAGGATAAAAATGCTCTCCAAGAAACACCAGAGTGCATTTACGTTGTTCTTGATGAGATAGAAACTTATTCACTTGCATTTCTCTGAAATTTCATGCACAGACTGTTATTCAAGTCATGTTGGGATGCGAGAAAGACGCTAAGGAATGTTGGAAGGAGTTTCAGCAGATTCGAAGTCGTTTTCAATGGCCGGATCGTTTCCACGATGGATTGGATTATTCAGTTATAAATGATTTTGACAAGTTCAAAGAGACCGTAAATTTTCTTAAGAAGAAATTGAAGATGCTTATGAGAAACCTAAATAATGATTAGAAAGAGGAGCCATAGTTATGAAGAACCAAAAAAAAAAAAAAAAAAAAAAAAAAACCATTGTACCATTTCAATTCCAAATCATATAAGGCCATTAGACTCAGTGACTCCATCTGACTCATTAAATTCTGAGTCAGAGTCACAACTCAGCTGAGTCAGGTGTGTACCCAAATCAATCGTGAGAGTGGGTGTAAATTCAGAAGAATCCGTTCTCCTTATTGCATTTTCATGCACTTCAAAAATTGGATGCGCACATTGAGCATTGAAAGATGGCTGGCGGTCGATGAGCCATGCGGGCCTGGCTTTCTTTGAGCCGAGCTTGGGCTGAAACACTGGGCGCAAGGGCAAGAACTAGGCCTATTTTAGGATGTTTGTTAACGGGCTAGGCCGGGTTGTGCATAAGAGCACATCAGCCCAGCCTAGCCCGTCTAAGGTTTAAATGGCATCCTTGAAAATATCATGAATGATTGGGCACACATAATGAAGTCTGGCACAAGAGGGAGGCTGGGTCGGGCCTGGCCCAGGCCGGTTTAGGGCCTGCTTTATGGCCCGCTTGGGCTGGGGCCAGGTTGACTAGATTTTACTGTGTGGACGGGGCTAAGAAAGACCTCAGCCTAGCCCCAACTAGGCCCGTTGAGAGCCCTGGTAACTGCCTAACTGGCAATGGGAGACGCACTGAGTCTCGATGCACACTGTCTGCACACACATAGTTGATGAATACTGGAAATTGGTTATAATATAATACCAAAAAAAAAAAAAAAACAATGAAAATTCCCAATTTCCAGAGACAGTGACTTAAAACTAACCTAAGACAGCTGTGAGATTGTCCAAATTGTTGGGCCCACCGTCTAAATTCCATGGCCAGAGTAAAATGGATAAGTCCGTCGGGCCACTTATAACTTTTATGTTGTACCCATTCCGAAACGAGGCCTATGATTTTGATGGTCTGGATTTTCTTACATGTATACCATGTGTGTAGAGGAGTTCCAACAATGAATCAACTCTTTCAGCATCTTTCGACCGAAAATCCAAATATAGTTCAATCTAAGCCATTCAAACCATGGATCCTATTGTGAATAGATAGTGTTCTAAAGATCTTAACCATTTATATACCAGCTTCTGAATTTGAATCGTTTACTATTTCCTTTGTAACCATCTCCAAAAATCTCTTACAGATGAGATATCTTAGCTTCTGTACACTGTAGTTTACACAATGTAACCTCCTGTGGTCTAGCAAATATAATTTTGAAGACATGATTCATCTACGGCCAAGGCTACGATTTGGACAGCTTAGATTGACTTACACGAATGCCATGTTATTTGTTGGATGAATCACCACCATTTTAGAAATGATTTGGATCATATTCCAAAGAAAATTATTCTAGCCATCTAATTCGTAGCCATCAAATGGAAAGTAAATATACAATGTTCAGATGTTATATTCAACGACTGAAATCAGATGTTTATGATTGTCTGATTGTTATTGCATTATCATCATCCATTCTCTTCCTTGCACTGTTTTGTTGATGCTGGACTCTGTACAACTGGGGCCATGTTATGGTGATCTAAACCGTTGATCTGATGGCCATGGACGGCTGATTTTCCAAAATATACCGAATTGGGAGATAGTACATATCCTATCTTTGCCCCTCTCTTGCTAAACCTGGACCGCTCTATTTCATGGGCCGCCGATCAAATGCCTAGAAATGTACCATCTAGGTTTTTTTTTGTTGTTTTTTTGGAGATCCAACATCCATACAAAAACCCATCAGATCAATGGTCTTGATCACTAATCCATTGGCCCTACTTACAAAAACTCAAAAGCTAGAGGATGTTGTGTCCTCGGGTAGAACTTAGAAGGATGAGGTGGACCCAAAAGCTATGTTTTGTACTATGGCCTTTGTCATTCTCCCAATCCCAGCTGCCAAATTCCATTCCTCGGTGGCTTCTCCAAGGTGGATCTCCTTTTTACTTTTTTGTATTTTTGCAAGCATTGCATTGATTTCCGGTGTATTTTATTTCCATTGGCTGATGTTGTTTTCTTCAAGAATCATGGGGTTCACCCCACATCGTCAAAAGGTACCGTTCACATCTGCTTCCATTAATTGCCCCTGGAATTGGCATTTTTATCCTCTTCTGCCCCTCTGATGGGTCTGGCCCACCACCCACACCCCGTTTGAGGTTATGTCTATATTCCACAGCTATGTGCTCAAAGGCTTCTACCTCGAACATGTTGATCTTGATTTGGGGCCTCATCAGATCCCTTACATAAGCGAAAGCCAGCTGATCTCTTGGGTTGAAAGCTTCCAGTTCGTTGAATACAAGGCACGACCATAGGTTGCTAGCAAGCCCATGTTTTCTCAGTATTAGAGCTGTGTCTGGAACATCTGCATCACAATATATTCAGTCCACAACAAAGAGGTTTGGCAAACTAGGCCAACCATACAAGTTAAAAATAAGCAATATCAAATATGAAAAAGAGTGGGACCCACTACTTTCTCAATATATAGACGTCTCAGGTGGGGCCCACCTAGTTGGTAATTGGTGGGCCCTACTTATCACCATCGTTTAATTGTGGTAAGATGCAAAACCAAAACATTTTTGTAAGTATGCATACGCTGTGAAACAAAAACAAAAATTGCTTGATTTCATTTCTGCCAACGCAGCCCGCAAGCCTTTGTGATTTCTAGACCTAAACTACCACACGAGCTTTCTACAAAACAACAGAATTTCTCAAACAAAGAATTTGTGTTTTATAAACACTTACCTTGTACAATGTCAGAGCCAAAAGCTGTACAATGACATTTGATCCTTTCATTTTGCAAAGTAGGGCCCATGGTTCAATGATCTAAAATAATGATATGATGGGCTCCATTGTGTATTCCCCTGCGAAAATTCCCAAGAGTGGAAGATCCCATTTTCCCAGTTGAATGCAAATCATTACCAACTATTTAGATCAAGTGATTTTGTTGGAGTCGAAGGCTTTAAAGTACAAGGAAAGGCAGAAAAAGACACGAGTAGAAGTAGTAAGAAAAAGATTTAATGACTTATGGTTAACTGCTGATCCTTGCTAGAGTGGAATGGTAGAACAGCATTTGCCTAATCGTCACCAATTAGTTAGGTTAAGGCTTAGATGATGATGATGAACCATGGGCCCCACTAGCCTTCACTTATTCAAACTGAAAACACGGAGTAGCTTACAACCTTTCGACTCTGACCACTGTGTAATCCCTCTACCATAGAACCTTTTCACTGATTCATTTCATTGTATACACATTGTATTCTTTTATTTATACCTTATTTGAAAATTACCAATATAGTAAAATTATAGGAGAATTCTCTGAATTGTCTTGGGTTATCAAGAGTAACAACAACAGAATTGCATCCAATGCTGCCCTCTTAGTAGAAAACTAAACCAAAAAATTTTAGTGCTCATCGCATAATACTATGATTAAAAGATTGTGGCTGTGTTTGGATGTTTGAGCTAATTGAATTTCAAATTTGTGTTTAATAAAGAGGAAATGTCAAGAACTAATGATATCACCCATATCATAATGAGAAAGCAGCCAGAAGATCACAGGTACCATATTTTTCAACTGCGAATTCAAAGTAACATAACTGCAATTTGGAGGCTACATCCCCAATATGAATGCTAAGGAAATAACAACTTAGCTTGTTCCTCTTTATTAATAAATCAAAATTCAATTCGATACAAATCCAAACGGTCCCTACAGAATATAATTGACTGAACATATTCATATATGTGTGTGATTCTAAGTACCTGAAGTATATGGAAGCTTATCGGGTGTCCACGGCTGCAACCCATTCTCACAGTATGTCTCCATTTGCATCCTCAACAACTCCACATCGCCCCATTTCTTCCACCTTGCGGTCGCAATTGCCTCTTCTATGGTGTGAATGTTATGAGGGTGTTTTGAAAGGGCCATGTCCGCATTCTCTGAAATAACGAGGGCATGAATCAACAGCAATGGATCCACTGTTAATTGTAGTTTCGCATCCACCCAAATGCTGAATCTCGAATTCGGGAAGAGCCGGTGAATTAAGTGTTTGGGTATGACTCCATTCATTGCTGGGTTTTTGTAAGGCAATTCGCCTGAAACTCTTACTATTCTCCATGCCCCAATCTTATCGTTTTTTATAGGAATGTTGTGGGAATTAAGGCCCGCAATGGTGGAATCATCTATGAACATGAAGAAGCAAACAATCTCTAATGTTTTGACTGATAAACCTCTGGGCTGTCGAATTTTATCATGATCATCGAAGATCGCAGATGCTACTACCACTCCCCTGCAGTTCTCCATTGCCAACCTATCTGATATCAATGAAATAAATAAATAAAAATAAAGAAAGGAAATACTACATTTATACACATATATATACATGTATTGGAGAGAGAGAAATGCACACACTAGTTGTAAGTCCCCACTAATGGTGTTTGTATAACATCCAACTCGTCGTACTACCATGAAAATGAAAGACCCTAAAAATCAAGTCGATCTAATTATCAGGTGTGCCACACCATAGAAAACAATGAGCAACCATAAGAAACCTTCACATTCACGCGGAGCACATTGAAAGGTTAGATCAAGTGTCCCATTTTCATGGTAGGCAGACCATGCTAGGCGGGTGAGATGTCATACAAACACAACAGTGGGCCCCACATGCAAACTAGTTGGACTCACAACCAGTTGTGTGTGAGCGTTTCTCATAATTATATAATTACCAAGTCATGTAATTGGCATATTAGATTTAACTAAATTTAGCTGATATTGAGAAAAGCTGATTGTCAACGAGTCCTTAGAAAACCGAAATGCCACTGAATTTTTTGAAATTTAATATAAATGTTTTTTGGTTTCTTCTGAAATTTATGCAAAATGCAGATGAATCATTTTTCTTTGTTTTACGTTGGAACGAGAAATTGACAAAAATCAAATAAAATCTAGTTATTTATGAGGATATATAGAACAGAAAGAAGACGTCCATGGGCTAATTCGGAAAAGATTAATTGAATTCTCTGATGGGTAATCCCTAACTATTCAATCATTTCCCAATTCTCCAATTAATCTCATCTTCAAATAGAAAACGTACAAAACAAATGAAAGAAAAAGAGAAGAGACGGAAGAAAATGCCATGAAATGAACAATGTTCATGTAAAACTAACCAGAATCGCTCACAGGAAACTTCTTCATGAATCCACAAGGAACCTCCACCTCATCGTCTCTGTGATCAAAATAAGATTTCCTCTTTTGGGTACTAAAATTCCCTCCAAAGCTCTCTCCTCCTTCCGTCAGGTATCTCAAGACAGACGGAAAATGCGAAGAATTCATGTAGAAATCTTGGATTTCTTTCAAAACCACCTGATAATCTAATCACAAGAAGAAAACCCATTAAGGAAAAATTGAATTTGGGTCGAAATACTGAGTATAACATTAGAATTGCATTTGACCTGAGAAATATACAGGGGAAGTGCATGAATGAACGGTTGAGATTGCATATTTGTGTTCTCCATAAGAAGAGGGGTAGTTGAAGAGAGCGTGTTGGATCGGATCCAACGGTGGAGATTGGAAGATGCATTTTGTGTTGGAGAGAGAAGCATAGAGAGAAAGAAAGAGGGCGTGAAGAGGTAGAAAAGAGAGAAACAGAGCAGCTTGGATTGGAAGAGGGGAGGTGTTGGCATGGATTTCTCACTCTGTTTTCCTTTTTCTGTTTTTCTCTTGTTGGAGAAGTGGTTAAGATGGGAGGTTTAAATTCCAAATATGCCCCTGGTTATTAAAGTAAACTCCTCTATTAGATTTGTAATGCGTATGTTATATTATTATACCATAGAATCCGTAATTTTATTTATTGTATAGTCGTAGCAATCTCTTTAATAGAGATTGTCAATTACAAACTATATTAAGGAGATTGCTACAACTATACAATAAATAAATTTTCGGATTATATGCTAAAATAAAATACTACACACTGTTACAAATCTAATATCCTTAGTAACATGCATGGTGATCGGGGAGGTCCATCTGGTGGGACATCAGCTATAGTAGCGAACTTCGGTTCGGGAGATTTGCATGTTGAGCGTGGGCCGTTGGTTTCTTGTGGCCCCCGAAATGCATGGTTTTGATTGCTGCGATCAAGTACCACTTGTACCATGTTGCGCTGGCATCGAATAGAACTCCTCGACTAAATTCCCACGTTTCTGTGCTTTCAGTTATTTTATGGTCTGCAATTCTCAACAGCTGTGTAGTGTTGGTAGCGGACGGGCCGATTCCTCTACAAGTGCTGTAGAATAGGCTTATTGTACAATGTCCTGCGTGTGGCCAACCGTGATGTGGGGCCCACATCCATTCCATCCATAAGGTGAGCCCCTCCATGCTCACCCCGTTTCTCAAAATTCAGGCATGTCACAGCACAGGGAACGGTTGGAATGAGGACGCCCAGTGTCCAAACCTTTTAGATTGTCTATGGGCCAGTTTTGTTTTGTATCAGCCATCCAATCCATTCATGCTATGAGCCCCATGAAAAAATAAAAATAAAAATAAAAAAAGCGCCAAAAGAAAAATAAATAAATAAAAGAAAAGAAAGGAAAAAGTCCATTCCAAGACTTAGGGTGGGCTGCAACACATGATTTTAATATTTTGATGCATGATCTTAGACATCACGGCCCATCTTGAGTTTCAAATAGGCCTGATTTGTAGGGTCCAAGGAGAAGACAAGGGGCCCACATGATGGACAGAGTGGATATCGTAATAGAGTGCGGCATCGGTGGATCGCTGACTGTGGGGCCCACCATGATGTATGTTCCTTACATCCACGCCATCCATCAGTTTTGACAGCTCATTTTAAGTCATTTTACAAAAAATGAAGCAGATCCAAATTTCAAGTAGACCACACCATAAGGAACGGTGGTGATTGACCATTAAAATTTTCTTACGAGCCACAAAAGTTTTGGACCAAGCTGATATCTGTGTGATCTCTCCATCCAGATCTTCGTGACCTTATCAACAGGTTGGATGGAAAATAAACATTCCGGTTGGCCCCAACAAGTTTTTAATAGTGGGTATTCAATCCCACTATTTCCTGTGGTGTGGTCCACCTAATACTTGGATCTACTTCATTTTTTGGGATTATGCCCTAAAATGATATGGAAAATCGGATGGACAGCATGGATGTAAATAACAAACATCAAGGTGGGCCCAGAGTTAGGGATCCATCAAAAGCGCGCCCCTCATAACACCCACACTATATAAGAACCGGGAGAGGATTAGGTGTTATCCGGGGAGCTTTGCCCGGGATAACATCTAAAGGATTCGGCATATTAGTCAACATGAGGGAATTATACTAATTACTTTTGCTTTTTACCAGTTCTCTCTTTTGCTTTCCTGTTTTGCCCCTTAACATGAACCACAGATGTAGGTAGCTCGCCATGTTCCATCCACGCCACAAGAACTTGACCCAACCATCCCTATTGGACATTCCACATGTGCAACTTTAAAAGTTAGTCGGAAATTCCCAAAATCAGATGGTATTCATGGCTCACTTGTCTCCTGCAAAATGAAAGTGACCCGTGTATATATGCATTGTCATGGGTCACTTGTCTCCTGCAAAATCATACATAAGATTGATCATGGAAGTAGAGGTAGAAATATTTCATTTGCCATGGGGGGGCCAGAATGCATAGAAGGGCAAATTCGTAAAATAATGGAAGTAGAGGTAGAAATATTTCATTTGCCCTTAGGTTAGTTTCTCAAGAATCCCTAGATGCGGAGGTAATGCAAATTGATATTATTCTAGGTAAGATGGTCAATTTGCATTCAATCCGCAAGTGGGGAAATTTATTATCCTACCTAAAATAATCAATTTTCATTTAATCACACTCGGGAACTTCCTCTGAGAAACTATCTCTAATTCTCTTTACAGTGGGGTCCGTTGTTACGACTGCTGATAGAGCTGACAATCGGCCTAAATGGCCAGACGAGCTTTGTGGCATACCCACCTCCAGTCGGGCTTGAACTGGAGTGTTAAGCCCCAAGTCCGTGCTCAGGCTTAATATTTAGGCCTGTGAACGGTCTATTACAGACCGTCATCATTGTTGTTTGGCCTAACCCCACTCATTAAGGTTTGCAAAGATAATTTTATAATATACACAATAAATAAAAACCTTCATTACGACTCTAACCTGGCGGCCAGTCTCTCTCAATATAGGCTTCAATGCCGAAGCCTTAGTGCATGTTTGGCCCAATGCACTGGATGAAACTGGACAGTATTAAGTGGGATTTGATCCCGATTTACATCCACCAGTATGATTGGATGGCTGGATGTTACTACACCACAGAACGCCTAAACTGCACCCGCCGTCCAATGGATCAGTTGAATTCATCATAGCTGGATATAGCATGGGATACGGGATGGGATCACAAGTGGCCCACCGTGATGTATAACTTTGATCCATACTGTCCGTAAGGTCCATTTAGTATAGAGAATTGGACCAAAACAAATGTAGATCCAAGGCTACAGTGGACCACACCGTAGGAAGCAACAATACTAAAGACACCCATTGTTAAAAAACGCATGATGTATTGCAATATACTTTGGCATTTTTAAATACTCCATGTGGAGGATGGCCAAATCTCATCACCCATCGAAACAGAAAACCCAGATCATCCTAAGCTCTTCCATTCCACGGGAAGTCCGGGACAACCACCGACAGTCCGTCTAAGCCACTCTGATGCGTCTTAGCCACTCTAATGCAACGTCCCGAACTTGCCCTTAGGTTCTAACTCAGGCTGACATAAGCATTTTGGGCCAAGTTTGGGCTAGAGTATTGGACTTTTAGGTTATGCTCTTGGTTTTGTATAGAGCTTGGTCCTAACCTAACCCGACCCAGCCCATTGACACCCTACGGCCATATTATCTTGGCCATCAGATCAAGGGCCTGAAAATTATCAATTAAACCCTTTTTTCACGGCCAAGAAATGTTTAGGATAGCAATCAGGAAAAAGGACTGTAGATCAAACGGTTAGAAACAGCCAAAAGCAGCATTTGCCAATTCCATGAGTTTGCCCATCAATTGCTCAGTGGCCCACTCATGGATCTTACATGCTGTAGATGCCGAAGTGCCACGAGATGAGATCGATACCGTCGATTCATCTGGCCTTCATTCGGATGGATGGACCGTGCGCCAAAATAATATTGGTAATGCCTAGTTTAATGATTAGGAGGAGAAAAGACAAACCACAGGCATCAGAAGGTTTTGGCGCTTTCTCCTAATACACGCCATTGATCTTTGATTATATGCCCTTTTGCATAATTACAAAGATGACAAATAGATTTCTTAGGAGTGAATGAATGATTAGATAAGTGGCCGAATATATAATAAGTAATCAAATGTCATTATAATTACTAATGGGGTGGGCCACACCATGGGATCAATGGAGATAAGACAGGTTCGTTTGTGAGCCCCACCTAGTGTGTCTTTCATCAATCCCGTTTGTCAGGTGTGTCTCACAGGGATGGAATATACAAAAATCAACCTGATCTAAAACTTAAGTGGGCCACACCACAAGCTTAGAGGTTTTAGGCACAATTTTACATTGTTCCTATTTCTGTGGCCCATTTGAGTTTTAATCTGGCCGATAATTTGAGTGTACGTATTTTCACCTGATGAACGGAGTGGATTTTCACATACAACATGGTGGGCTCTACAGAGTTATTGGTTGAGGGTAGTTACGTGTTGCCGATTTTAGCTGATCTGTCTCACCTATAGATAACGTGAACTTTCATGCGTTAGGTAGACATGACATGGAGATATCGTGATGGAGAGGTGCTTCCAGAGAGATCGGAGAGATTCGTCGCACGTGAGCTTACTTGGCACATGTTTGTGAGACACGGGCCACTCATTAGCCGAGTCACACATGTACGAGATAAATAACAGTGAGAAGAAGATGATCCAACGATCCATATCCAACATAAATGTGTGGCCCACCTTATGAGTGGCGGGATCTCCCTTTGCTAAACCGCTAGTATCTACGTTAGTTTTCATGGACCCAGTTACCTTATAAATGGCACGGATATACGGCATCTGGACCGTTTATCTCCTGCACCATTCTACCGCATCATCTTCCACACCGATTCCAATCATTTGGTAGGCTCCACTGTGAATGTGCTACGACTTAAAATCACAATGGCAGGACGTTCTTAGCATCTGACCGTTGATCATTGGCCCATGTATCATCTGACCCGTATGGATATGAACGGGCCATTAGATTGTTCGACCCGGCCCAGATCCATCCTCTTTTGGACCACATTTCAGCTGAGGATGAATTTTCAAATTACGAGGCCCAGTAATCAATTGAGACAGACCTGGGCTTGAAGATAGATTAGCAGGCCAAGCTAGGCCTGTGTGCGTGAGCATGGGGGAATATTACGCCAGGCCCAGTTCAGCCCATTAACCTCAAAACACTATATCCTCGAGCATTTGAGTTTGTGCAAGTGGGGTCCATGGCTCAGTAATCCAGACCATTGATCCGGTGGTCTCCACCACGTATGCAGCATTGTTTCTCCATTTCCCACTGCCAATCAAAAGTTTAGGACTGTCTAACATGGGAGTGTTTAAGGGATCCACCATCCATTTTCGCCCCTCTCAGATCAAGGTATAAATGGGCCCCGTTTGTACAAACTAGAAGGCTCCAGGTCATTGTGCGTCATCTTCAGGTGGATGTTCCAATGCCAGATCCGGGACATTCATTATATCAAGCCACCATGGCCCTTAAATAAGCAGGCCCATTTATCAAGTGGGCTACACCCTATAGGAGGAAAATGGACCATTAGAAAGGAATTACCAATCTTCCACATCTAATATACATGCATAGCTTACCTGATGAGTATACGCTGGGCATATGTTTAGTTGGGCCATATCTGATGAATGGTGGGAGATGAACCTGCACCTGCACGGGTGGAAATGGGTTGGAAGCATAGGTATAAAGCTCTTTAAGTGCATGGAAATTGTTATTGAGTAATGATCCAGTGCGCTAAGTGCAAGTAGGCTGTCAATGGGCTTGGCTAGCCCGTTAGAGTCTCGAGCTTGGTCAGGTTCCAGCTAAACTTAGGCTGACATATCGAACCCAAAGGCCGGGCTCGGGCTTAAATTTCAAGCCTGCTTCTCAACGGGCTTCATTGGACCATGTAAACAGCCCATCAGCCAGCTGAGTCTGACCTAGACCGGCCCATTAGGGTTTTAAAGGATAAGTGAATTTAAAAAAAAAAAAAAAAAAAATTAATCAATTTAGGTCAGGTAAATTTTCAGTTTCTTTTTACTCCTCGTGGCAGATGGCAGCTCGTTTGGCCCGTATCATAATATTTATATAAAATTCAACTTGACTAATCACTCCATTTTTAGGCCCAGTGCTTTTATAATAATAATAATAAAAAAGCCTCTTAGTGATTTAGTGAAACAAATGAAGAAATGCTCACCCTCTAAATTATTTCCCTTCATGTGACCACATAAATCACTTATAGGCCTGATTTTTTACCCCATTTGTGGATGTGTAGACACTCCATGAGAAGCTGATCAAACCAACTCAACTTAGTCCACCAACTCAACCCAGTCAACTCAGCTCAACTAAGTCAACCAGTCAGCTCAGCCCAGAAGGAAGCCCAAAACCATGTCCACACCATAGGCCATCAGCATCCAAAGCTACAGAGACACCACCCTTGGAGGCCCAAGGCCAGCATGATCTTAAGAGAACCTACCTGTGAAAGCAGGAGGGCTCCCATGGTCTGTGCGGCACCCAGGATGCCAGCCGCCACATGGTATCTCTCCAGCTTTGGCAAGAGAGGGCGGACAGGATGTGGGATGCTTTTGGTTCAACAACAAGCATGTGGGAGGGGAAAAGACTGCACAGTCCTCCCCCTTGGCCCAAAATACACCATTAATAATTAATCTAACCAATGAGATTCCATCGCATGGGAATCTCAAATTCAAGCCTTTGAAACCTTTTCACTCCTAGACTTTCCAGCAATTACCAGAAAATCAACCTGTGAGACTATAAATAGCCCCCTTCCTTCTCATTTCAAATCATCCAGTAAACACTTTCAAATACCTAACATATCTCCACCAAGCCTTTGGTCATCCATAGCCCATCTCATCCCTTTACCAAGGAGAAGTGAGAGGTGATGGAGAGAAGTCCAACCCAGGTTAGCTTAGCCTAGTTCAGCCTTTTAGCAACCTGAGCTACTAGAAACACCAATCTAAGCCACTTAGTTTGATTATTGAGACAAAATCGTTCACTTTTTCGCCCAACCTTGATCAATTCCATTCATGCTTGTATTAGCATTGTGCAACATTTACTCCATGTCTCAAACTCCATGCTTATCTTATCTATCAACATTACATTGCATACATTGCATTTGAGCACATAGTCGACTCGAGTGTATGCTTTGTAGCTTATCAAGTAATCGGATCATGCCCATCAAAAATTCGGGTTGACCGGTCATCCTGTCACTTCGATAAGTGGGTGAGTTATGATAGATTTATCTGACCCGGGCCATCACTTGTCATCAACATTGCATTATCACTACAATATTACACACACTATTACTTTCATCGGTGTGTAAGAACTAATCACAATCTCTAACAGTTCATCTAATCCTATAAAGTAAAGATCGCATGGTTGTATGAGCAAAACATGTGCCTAACACTTTCTTTCTATGTAACCATGCTCACAGATCAATGAGTCATCTTAGGACAAAGAACATTCAGATTCTCTCTCCTAATGTTTCTACTAGGTTTAGCTGACTATATAAGAAAAGTAACTGACTAGTAGCAACTCTAATCAACTATATTACCCCCATGCTTCAAAAAAATCCACACGCCTCTAAAAAAGCACACATGAGCGCGATCCGCCTGCAATCAAGCATCCACAATTTATTGTGGCATCTGTTGGTTGGAATGGATTTTATATAATAATCATCGTGGGAACTAGAAAATTCAAGTGTAGACGCCTTTTTTCCAACTATTTCCTTTAATGTGGCCCACATGAATCATAGGTTAGCTTAACTTTTTAGACCTAAAAACGATGCAGGATTACACATTTAATTGATGAAGTGGATTTAAATACAAATCTCAGGGCTATGAAAAACTTGAGAGTGGCATCCTCGTCCCCATTGTTTCCAAAAGGGAGATTTCCCATTATTGATTTTTTATGAAACCCACCATCATGCGTATTTAAAATCCACTTCAATCATTAGCCACACCTCCAAAAATTCAAGTGACCTATATTTCATGGGCCAAACCAAAGGAACCCATGAGGTCATCCTTGATTTTTAAAGGACCTATCATAATGATTATATAAAATTTGCTCCAATCATTATCATTAGATGCAACACCAAATTTTAGGAATGGAGATAAATAAAAAAATAAAAAAATCAAGACAAGTAATTCTAATGGTCCATACCAAGGAAAGCTATTTTAAAGGTGAGCGTTGTGTTGTATACAGTTTACAATTGTGCACTACACATAAATCATAGATGAGGCCAATATTTCGGCCCTCAAGCTCAAATGTGGTGATGCAATAAGTGGTTTGGGTAGATTTCGCGGGTCATTTGGCACTTTTGATTTGGAGGTAAATGGGTGTATTTCAAATCCAAGTTGATGCTTTTTGCATTTGATTGTCCTTGGAGGTAGATGGAATGGAAGATACACCTTTTGGTGTGTTTTGAAATCTAACAAAATGCCTGGGCAAATGTGATTGATCGGACAATCCTAGCCTCTGATTAATGGACATTTATTTGATGAATTTGGCCTGTCCAATTATTTCGTTTTGATCGTCTATCAGATGTCCACCAATTGAACAGCTAGGACATTGGTTCGGCGTAACTTCTAGTTTTTAACCGTTTAAAGTAGGGCTCAAGATGTGGGCAGTTTAGTTTGAGTTACATAATTGCCACGTGTATAGTTGCTTAGCGCATGTGTATGAGACGTCCGGCTCCGCCAGAGTATCAAAGAAATTAGGACGGCAGAGTTGACCGTCGCGGTTTTCCTGCTAAAGCCTTTGCAGGAAGTTCCTGCGCTGGGATGCTAGGTGGGGCCCGCCGTGATGTTTGGGAGAAATCCACCCCGTTCATACGTTTTTCGATCCCATTTTAGGACACGGGACCAAAAATGAGGCGTATCCATAACTCAAGTGGGCCATACGAGAGGGAAAACTTGGCAAATAGTTTCCTACCGTTGAATCCAAAACCGTTTACGAGGCTATTCTCACTGGGATGAAGCGAAAACACAAAAATTAGCCTGATAAAAAATTTTGTGGCCATAAAACTATTTCAACGGTGGTCACAGAATTCCCACTGTTTCCTCTCGTGCGGCCCATTTGAGTTTTGGATCCACCTCATTTTCAATTGCATGCCCTTAAATGAGCTCGCAAAACGGATGGACGGGGTGGATTTCTCACAAACATCTCGATGGACCCCACCTAGCGTATCAGTGCAGGAACTTCCTGCGAAAGCCTTTAGCGGGAAATTGCGTCTAGAGTAGACATAAATGATGATCTCCTATTGGCTTAAGCGATGGGGCCCACTTCCGTCTTCCTATTATCCCCAACGGACGCTGATTGCGTCCTACCCCCGCCCAGACGGTAATCCGGGCGGGCGGTAATCCGTCCGGGCGGGGCTCTGTGGGGCCTACCATGATGTAAGTGTTTTATCCACGCGGTTCAATGCTTTTTTCAAATAATTTTAACATGTGAACCAAAATCTGAGGCAGGTCCAAGGCTTAAGTGGACCACACCAAAGGAACCTACACTGATAATGACACCCACCGTTGAAACCTTTCTAAGGGCCAACGTGATGTTTTTTTTTACTATACAACCTATTCATAAGGTCACGTAGACGTGGATGAAGTGAAAACACAAAGATCAGCTTCATCCGAAACTCTTGCGGCTCCTAAGAAGTTTTTAATGATGGACGTTCAATCCCCACTTTGTGGTCCACTTAAGCCCTGGACCTGCCTATTTTTTGGTTCACATAAAAAAATTATTTAAAAAAAACGTTGAACGGCGTGGATAATATACTTACATCACGGTGGGCTTCACAGAGCCCTTCCCGGACGAATTACCGTGCGTGCAGAGGCAGGACGCAATCCCCTTATCCATCCCCAACCGAAAACAGGTGTGTGAATTGCACTTTTACAAAGCTCACACATGCCAACTTAGGGTACGTGTGGTGATAGCCAACTTGTGTAGAAATTCAGGTGACTCATCTCCCACTTGACCATCTACCACCCTTGATAACGAATTTGGTGACAGATACACAACATGTTGGCCAAACACAACTCATCTCCATTGTTCCCTGTGATGTGGTCTATTTGAGCTGTAGATCTAGCTTATTCATTTTTAATGTTGTAGTGAAAAAATAACTTGTAATGTGAGCTACATAGCGTATATCATGTTTATGTACCATATAACGTATGCAAATCATCATGTGGCATATGCTACACACAACTTAAGCTATTTTTATTAGTTACATAGTGTTAAGACTAAGTTATGCTATAAAGTAAAAACTATTTGTAACCAGTGTTTGAAATATTGGTATCGCACCACGTATCACACCTTTAGGATACAGATACGTATCGGTTATCGCACAAGATATATCGTTTATATCACGTAATTTATCGCACTTTTTTGGAAAACATGGAAAACATTAGAAAAATTGTTAAATTTTTTAATGAAACTTCAAGGATTATTAAAAAAAGATCTTAATACACATTTTTAAATTATAAAATCTCAAAAAAGAAATGCACATAATATATTTCCTTTATAAAAGATCCTAAGTTATGCATTGGCTAACTAAACTAATGCAATTATATTCATATTGAATATATAACAATAATAAATATCGTAAAACATGTATGAAAACACAATTAATTCATTCAAAATTTTATTTTATTTTATTTTTTTTTAAAGTATAAATCGTAAACATACCCATCAATGATGTGACCTACTGATTTTTGGAGCATGATGGACGTTTAATCATCAATGTTTCATGTCGTGCGGCCCGCTTGATCTTAGGAGATCTACCTGATTTTTGGTCTCATACCTTAATATGCTCTAGAAAAATGGATGGACAGATTGGATTTCTTATAAACATCAATGTGGGTCCCACCATGAACCTCATAGGAGCATCCGTCTCTAACTAGGTCCTAGCGGGATATTGATTGGCTATAGCTACTAGATCCAGGGCCCCACCATAATATATACATTTTATTCACTTTGTCTTACTATTTTTTTTTAATAGTTTTATACCATAATACAAAATAAGAGGCACATTGAAATCTCACGTGGACCACATATGCAGCTTTTCAAAGATAAATATGCAATTTGCTTACTCACATCTAAGGTTCTCGTGCGTGGACACATAGCTAGAGATGGACGGTCGGTCAGAAGTTTGTGGGGCCCACTGTGATGTATGTGTTTTATCCACGCCATCCATTCATTTTAACAAATAATTTTAGATCATGAGCCAAGAAAGTAGGGAGATCTAAGGCTTAAGTGGACCACACCATAAGAAGAAGTGAGGATTGAACGGTCGCAGTTGAAAATGTCTTGGGGGCCACATAATTTTTGGATCAAGGTTATATTTATGTTTTCCCTTCATCCAGATCTGTCAGACCTTATGAACATATTGGATGGAAAATAAACATCACAGTGGGCTCTAGGAAAGTTTCAACGGTGAGCGTCATTGTCTCCGTGGCTTCCCATGATGTGGTCCACTTGAGCATCGTATCTGACTCCTTTTTGGGCTCATGCCCTAAAATAACCTATCAAAACGGATTTACGGTGCGGATAAAACACACAAATAGGCCAAAACCATCGATCTCTGGCTACCAACATGCCTGTGCAATGAAAAGGACGCGGATTAGCTATTTACAGGGTGAGTGACGAGACTCTCTGTTAAAGTGACGTCACTAAGTTTTGTGGGCCCCACCATGATGTATGCGTTGTATCCACACCGTCCATCCATTTGGATAAATCATTTTAGGGCACGAGAAAAAGAATGAGGCAGATCTAGAGCAGTAGTGAACCCCACCATAGTAAACAGTGGTGAGAGTGACACCCATCGTTGAAACCTTCTTAAGGTCCACCATGATGTTTATTTGAGATCCAACCTTTTCATAAGTTAACACAGGCATGAAATAAGGGAAAAAACAAATATCATCTTGATCGAAAACTTTTGTAGCCCTTAGAAGTCTTTAATGGTAGGCGTCACTCTCACCACTGTTTTCTGTGGTGGGGTCCACTGGAGCTTTGTATCTGAATATTTATTTGTATCATGCCTTAAAATGATCTCTATAAATGTATGGACGGTGTGGATACAATAAATAAATCATGGTGGGCTCCACATAACTTGGTGCGTCACTTCAGTCGCTCCACTCGAACCTGGCATAGCTAATCCGCGTGGCAGCGTAACTAGGTGGCTAGTTCTTGGTGCTACGTGGACCCCACGATGATGTATGTGTTTTATCCATGCTGTCCATCCATTTTAAAAGATAATTTTAGTGCTTGATCCCAAAAGTTAGATAGATCTAAATCTCATGTAGACCACACCATAGGAAAACAAAATTAATTGTATGTCCACCATTAAAAACATTATAAGGCCCACTGTAATGATTATTTGACATCTAACCTATTGATTAGGTCATATGGACTTGGATGAAGGGAAAATATATATATGGGCTTGTCCAAAACTTTTGTGGCCCCAAGAAGTTTTTAATGGTGAGCGTTCAATCAACACTGTGCGGTCCACTTAAGATTTGGATCAACCTAATTTTTGGGCTCATACCATAAAATGATCTGAAAGAATGGGTGGACGACATGGATGAAACACATACATCATGGTGGGGCCCACAGAGCACCGACCACCAATCTGTTATTGTAAGCCGTTTTTTAAAAAAGATATTTTAACCAGAGAGGATTTCGTTCCTTCCTGCAAGAACCCTAAACCCGAAAATATCTCTCTCTCTCTCAAATACACTCCGAAATCAAAGGTAAAGGAAGATTTTTTCACACTTACACTTCTGCAGGTACCGAAATACACTTTCTTGATTTTTTTTTTCTCCTTTTTTTCATATTTATTTTTATTTTCTGGGGTTGTCCCGATTTTTATTTTTAATTTTTTTAATTTTTTTTCTGATTTTTCAACATTCCCGGCCCTTTAATTGCGAAGAAAACGTTAAAATTCCCGATAAAAATGGTAGAAGTGATAATAACCGTCGATATCTCACGATATTTTGCAAAATATCGCATGATATACAAGATTTTTCGAATTTTCTGTATTTCTTAAGGGGTTTCATATCTCATATTGGTCTAGCATACCATGTCCACCCCTATTAGTTATCGGGCCTAAAAAAGGCAGTCATGAATTTAACCGTCATGCCTCTAGGCTAAGCCCAAACTCGGCCCATAACTTCATGTACTTGGTCTGGCCATACCATTCCAATTCCCACCCCAGCCCCCAATCTGATCAAAGCCCGTTTCGTATTTAGGTTTTCTCTAAGAGCCGATTAGCAAAAGCTTGTATTCTTGCTCATTTCTTGGTGGAGTTGGGGCATATGTGATCTGTTAGAGGGAGGGGGATAAGGGAAAGAAAATGCCTCTGTACGACTGCATGCTTTTGTTGAAGCCCCATGTAGATAAGGTGGCCCTTATTGATTTGGTTGCTCGTGTCGGAAAGCATGTCTATCGAAGGAACGGTGTTCTCACAGATGTCAAATCTTTCGGAAAGATTTACTTGGGTTATGGTATCAAGAAGCTTGATGGTAGATACTATCAGGTCTGTCATCTCTCTTTCTTTATATCTTTCTCTCCCTCAATGTTTTTCAATGCGTACATTATATGACAAATTTTGTGTCTCTTTGCTTAGTTTTGTTTGAGTTGTTTTCTTTCGATTGTAGATTATATTGTGGAATTTGATGAAGTAATGATTTTGGGAACTGTTTGTTTTAATTGTTCTCTTGTTGTCATAATTTGATCAGCTGAATTGTTTCTGTGATCTTCTGAATTTGGAATTGGGATGTTGCTTTAAGTTAGTCAATGTGATTATATGTTTGGAAGCATAGGCTCAGCTTATAGTGGAGCCTTTGGTTTCGTCAAACATGTCCTACGGGCCTGTTTGAATTCATGAAAAGGAAAGGAAAGGAAACATCATATCCCATAGAGACTAACTTTCTGCTGTTTGTGAAACCTTTCTTTGTGGCAAATGCTGTTTTCTACTTCCTCATTTTGCTAGAAAATCAGCAAATATGTTTTCCCACCTTCCCCCTTTAGAAAGCCATTTACCCATGATGAAAGGAAAATGTGCTTCTCACGAGTAAAACCAACATGTGCCACCATCCATCTTCATTCCCCAACATGTTTCACATGGGCCAATGCTCCACATGTGCAAATATGCAACATTAGTCACTGTCCATCTTCGCTTGCACCCCACGTGCCACTCTCCATCTTCACTTTCACCTCACATTTGTAAAGTGTCCCACATTTGCCAATGTGCACACCATTTAGCTTCAAGCACCCATAGGCGTCAAATTTGCCAATTTATCACTTGTGCAACATGTGCCACCATCTAGCTTCATGTGCTTCACATATTCCATGTGCCACTGTCCACCTTCAAGTGACCCCACATGTGCGACAATGTGCTAATCTGGCACGCGCCAGTAACTGCTAGAGAAGTTTTTCCAAGAAAATTTTGTTTTGCCAAACAACAAATTTGGAAGCATGTCCCAAAATTTCTATAAAACTTCTGTTGAAAACCAGAATGGGGGAAGTAATGTTTCATTTCCTACAGTTTCCTGGAAATAGGTTTCCCAAGAAACACTATTTCCTTTCCCATGCTTTCAATTAATCCAAAGTCCAAACAAGCCCTGAATGTAGAGTGGTCAAAATATAAATTATTGTTTCCCTTTATCAATCAGTGTTAGAAGGGATTATGTAGTGATCAAGGAGACTTGAATTATCATTAACCGAAGGCAGGAAAGAGAGCTCAAATTTTATTTTTTTCCTTTCTTTGTTATTACTGCATTAACAAACATGTTCCATGCATTTATAGACTTGGGCGGTCATATATAAGATTACACGTAAATGATAAACATATGCATTCATGATTTTACACATCATGCTTCGAACCCAACCACCTTATGTATGAGATGTCCATGCACACTTGCATGGGGACACTTCATGCATGTTAGTATTGCATTTGAACACCCCACAATACCAGCTCTATCACATATTTTAACGTCCTATCATAACTTGATAAACTCTGAAGTAGGGAGTACTTCCATAAATATGCTGGCGAGCTGCTCATCTGTAGATATCTGCACAAGGTCAATATCTCCACTTAACACCTATTCTTGTATGTAGTGATGGTGCACTTCGATGTCGTCCCTGCATTGAAAAGCGGAATTGTTGCTTAGTGAAGCTTATCCTAATTACATAGTGGATCTTCATTGGGTAGTTTGCATCTTTGCAAACTTCTCTGAACAGCTGCACTAACCCTTATGCTACCGCCATTGTTGTTTGCTCGATAATTTGCCTCTATCAACGACAATCCTGCTGTTGATTGTTTCTTTCTGCACCGAGGAACTCGACCACTTTCCTACATATACATTTGCATGAGGTTACACCTCTGCTTCAAATGGTAAATGGGATTATTATAAAAAAAAAAAAAAAACACTTTGCCCCGGTGTTGGATAACTTTTTAAAATGGTCGGCAACAACTTGTGCATCATCCGGAGAACATTGAAGCTTGAAGAATTTGTGCCAGTTGAAGCATGACACCATGGAATGAAGAAATAATTGATGTACGAATGCCTCTAGGTCTTGCACATAAAGCAAGTGCCCGGTAAATGGTGTTGGCAATGATGGAGATGATCAAGGAGGGCAAGAATTGTATTAGCCACACTCGTCCAACAAAAGGCAATAACCACTTTCCTTATCTTTACTTTGTAGTCAAAAGAAAAGATTTGAATGTTACCATCCTACATATGAGAAAGATGGCAATTACTTTTATGACATTTAGAAAGAAGTGGCTCAAGTAAAATTTAAAATTGCTACTGCATGAACGGCAATGGGGGGGGTGGGGGCGTTATTGGTGGTAGGTTTCTAGTTGTTTCCTTTGAGCAAGCTTGTCTGCCACAAGGATGAAAGCCCTCTCTAGCTGAGCTGAAAGTTACAGGAAAGAAGAAAATGGAATGTGTTGTTGGGAGCAAGGCCGAAGCCAACCAATCAGACTAAAAACAAACAAATCAGAAGACACGAGGCAGAGACTAACAAACTGTAACAAAGCTTCAAGTTTGTTCTCTTAAAAAATCCTCTCTCTTCGTTGTATGTTGCTAGCATTTTAAAAGAATGAGGTCCCCTCTTTATATAGGTAAGCAAGGGAGGGTTTAATTATTGCTTGGCAAATCACAACCTACCAGGTTGTCTGCCCAAATTAATAAAGATAGTCAATGGTAACTCAAGCGGTGGCTCAGCTGTATAAGACAAGACCTCCACACCATATTTGCATCCTGCTACATGTGGTGAGACTTCGTAGGGAATCCACCAACGGTTGTGGCTTTCAAAAGATGTTACACAAAGTGATGAGCATCCTCACACTAGAGAAAATAAATACATTATGCTTAGATTGCCAAGTATAAATGATCTAGTCCGGTGGTCATACTGGCCAGGGGCCTTGTGAGTAGGTTCCTCATAATCAAGTCAGTCAAGTAAATAGACAGCTCTAGACTAGGTTTCCACAACAGGTGAGGGTTGTTAGTGAAGGTTGTCGATTCTGAAGACAGCAATCCGAGCAGGCATGGCTGCATGGACTCTTAATGGAACTGGGAGCTTGACTGTCTTGAATGATCTTTTTTTGAAAGGTGGGCCGTCTTGACTCCTGAATCATCAAACCCCCCATGTCACATAATGTGCCTCAAATAAGATTTTATAATAGGTGGCCTTGGGCACAAGCTCAACTTCTTCAATTGGCCCACCAACCTGGATGGGCTGCCAGTTTAGCTAAGGATGGGATTTGCTATTAGTTTTGTTGTGGAACTAGGCACGGAGCGTCAATGCTTCAACTCAACATTCCAAAGAAAAGCCCCTCACTAAACAACTCACTTCATCAAATTCACCCATTGAGATAGTGGGTAAGCCAAAGCAGTGGCGATGACAGCTGAAGAGCACGATTGACCGGAACTAGGGTCTAACTGTGGGATTTAGCAGTTCTATGCTGAATATGAAGTTGAGCACTACTGTTCAAAAAAACAAAGGAAGTTGAGCGTTCCCTCTGCTTTGCCAAGAGTCTCTTGGAAATCAAAGGGTCTTTTTTACGTCTTGATTCATATTCACATTGGATTTGTGCTATGTAAGAGACTATTCGATAGCACTTGTAATCAACCTATGTAATAGACTATTAGGTAGCACTCAATTGTAATCAACCTATGTAATAGTCTATTACATTGTGCCTATGGGAGTTTTGTGCTCTCATTGGCGGTCCCCAGCCTGGTTAAAGGAGGGTTGCATCAGGTTGGCGGCCAGCGTCAAACTTATGCCATAACTCTCATAATGAATTCGGACAATATGATATCGTAACAGGATTCATGTAGCCGACACCAATTAAATGGGATAAGGCTTACATGATAATGATGATGACGACAATTGGATTTGTGCAATTTTTGTTTGATAGACTTGGTTTCTGCAAATTTGTGAAGCTGTGGGATGGGTAATGTACATTTTTTGGATCATGTCCACTAACAACTGCTGAATTTTTGAGTAGTTGATAGCTTTGATGGATTGATTTGGTCTATCTTGGCCTCAGTTACGACATTATGTATATCTTCTCAGTTATAGAAGGACACTAGCATAGAATATAGTGTTTGCTGGTTGTTTTTTTTAAAAGGAAAATTCATTCTACAATACCTACATTAAGTGCCTTTTCTTTTCTCTATGAGTCTGATTTGTCACTGTTTGGTTAGGAATTGATGAGTTGCATTTATTTTTTCTGCATGCTCATTGATGTTAAAATTTTCTGGAATTCGGAATGAGATGTTTTGCAGAATTAATAGATCACACCACAGCTACTTTTAGGAAGCAAATTTTAGAAAATGGTAAATGGAGTGTTGTTGTCATACAGCATTGCCAAAGCTTTCCATCTTAGGAAATTCTCACTGTATCTCACTACTAAATTCAGGGTTTATTGTAATTTCTTTTGCAACTCCTGGAGGCTCTGTCGCATGAAAAAAGAAGAAAAAAAAAAAGGGGGGGTGTTAAAGACCATTTAACCCTCAACTGCAGACTTCATATATGTTCCATCTCTGTTGAACAGAACTTTTAAAGTGCTGCTGAGTTTTCAAAATAGACTTTTGGATAGGACTATATTTGAATATTTAAAAGAAAAGGAGAAGGAAAAATGCAGACCTCACTGCTGATGAGATATCATTACTGAAAAAGGTTGGTGTGATTGGTAATCTTAGAAGTTGAGATGAGCATGGGAGGTTATAACCAAGAAGGTGCATTAAATTCTTTTAGTATGATATTAGGAGTTGGATTCCTCTCCAAACAGACATGGGATTTTTTATTTTTATTTATTTTTCCAGCTGGTTAATTGTAAGTTTCAATTCAGTCATATTTTGAGTTGGACAGATGCTCTCAAGGGAACATGTTGTTTACTTCTAACCATATGACTAGATTCAGTCGCTTGATAAATACAAAGTTTGAAGAATGTCCAGGTTACCCCATAATAAGAAGGAAAGAAATTTAGATGAGTTTATATGGAAATAAGGAATTGCAGCAGAAGTATACAACTGGAATTGATTTTTGAAGGACGGGCTTTTGTGTGAAACTCTTTCTTTGCTTTTAAGATTGCTTTTCCTCTTATTAGTTCCGCAAATCAGTAAACCATGCTGAGCAACACAAGAAAAATCCATCTGATTTTCTGGTAAGGTTCAAACATGATTATAAATGCATCTTAGAAAGTTATGTCGAAGATGATGGAACGACTTGCTTGGAGATGAGAGTGTACTCGAGTAGCAGATCGTGACTATTTTCCACCCGCTGTATTATCTTGGTCTTGTAAAACCAAAATGCTCGGTATCATATCTGCTAACGTTACAAATGGGCTTTATTTCTAGAAAAGTATACCATGTGAACAACTTGTCTCTTTTGAGATCATGGTTTGCAAATCGGTTATCTCATATCAAATTGTTTACCACTGATTCAGTGTCATATGGCCCCATAGGTCTCCTGATCTGGCTGTATCACGCTGATATGGGCTGATACGGCCATATCTTTGATGGACAATACTGGTACATATTGGGCAATACATACCAGTATTGGACGATATGTCAAACCTTGTTTGAGATACCCATTCATAGAAAAAGAAATCTGAATATAGTTTCTTTTTTTAGTTAATACTTTTAATTTTTGGCATGTGAATGATGTTTGGTCAACATGTATCAGTGGGCTCCCTACTATTCCCTGCAGCGAACTACTTGAGCATGCCTTTTCCACTTTTGGTCCGGTAGTGGTACATTTGTGCGCCTTCATGCTTGATGGTTTGCCTGGCAACTGCCCCTCCATAACCCTGCTTTCACCTGCTTACCTTTTTGGGGCATGAACACAATAGTGGGCTGGAGGTTGATGCTGGATGGGACCATTTTGGCATGTGGTGTTAATGCAGATCCCTGCCATGGCCGCTTCCAAGAGCTCAGGTAAAAGAGGAAGGTCAATGTCTTGCAGGCCAATTGTAAAACTTCTGCCAATCATCCATTTAAAAGCCAACCCCAAATTGCTGGGAAGTTAAGACCGTGATAATGATGATGATGATGATGATGATACTCCAAATATGTTTCTATTTTCTATGTTAGCAGGATGCGATTTTTATCATGGTGTATGTTACAGTGGGGCTTGGGCACTTTATTTTAGAGGAATTCTAATTGCACACAAAATTCCATAGGGGCACATGGCAGGCATGTAAAATCTGCAAACTCATCCAGCAAACTCCCCCATAGATGGGTGATTTCCCAAAATTCACACCGCCCATGCTTCAATAACTGCTCAAGTAGAGGGAAAACAGAGTTAAAAGAAAATCTGGCCAGCTGTTCGCATTCACACAGGCTATGTTGGATCAGGCCAGGTGAACGTCTGGAGTTACATCAGTGTTCCCAAGGCAACTTGTATTACAGTTTGGGTCTCTTTATTCATCTGCAATCAGCATCCCTCTGTGTCATAATATATTATAGAATGTTACGTGTGTGGAGTATGGGCACGCTGCTATCTGGATTGCGAAGTCCAAAACCAACATGCCTGTACCCAAGTTACAAAGGTGAACGTAGTGTTGTCAAAATCCTACGATTTATGATTTACGATATACGATTTGAGTCGGATCTTAAGCAAAACTATTTGAATCCCACCTTGAATCCCTTTTTATATGAATCAAAATTCTATGATTTGAATCCTATGATTTACAATTCAAATTATACTTATTCTCTTCTATTTTAAGCTTCAGTTGGCTTTCATTTCATGTTTTAAATTTTGGTGGGGGCTTTAAGAATCATTTAGAAAAAGTAAATTATTTTATTTGTTCTTTATAAGAGATTAAATGATATATATTCTCTTCAACATTAAATCATGGAGCTTTTCTTATGGTTTCTTACTTCTTAACTGGTCAAAACACCAAATTGATGTATAACTTTTCCAGAATGTTTTTTGTGGATGGTTTTGATCATGTTGAGTTATATGTATTGTGGAATGATGTTTAGAAATCAAAATATCTTTTTTCGTCAGTCTGCAGTATCAAATGCTGCTTTTCCAATGTGATTCTACATTCAAGAAAGGTAACAAGAACTTAAATTATCAAGGATCCTTGTATGTTTTTTTAAAAGAAATTTCTTGAAAGACAAAAAATAAAAAGAAAAATGAATATAAAGGAAAGATAAGAATCCTTTAACACTATAATGATGTGGTTTTGCTTGGTGCATATTGATAGTAAAAGGATGATTGTTGAATTTCAAAATTTTTTTTTTCTGATTTATTCATATGTTTCATTTATTTATTTTTTCAATTTTTAAAGAAAATTATATATATATAAAATCTTGTGATTTGATATGATTCAACCCCTATTACGATTTGCAATTCGATAACGATTTTGACAACATTGGGTGAATATATATTCTGTAGGTGTTACGTTTCTAGCCACAAGTGGAAACATTTTTTTTTCCCCTGAACTTCCGAGTCCTTGATCAATGCATTCTATATGTTGTGACATGTGCAGGGTCAACTTATGCAGATGACGATGATGGTTACGCCCAACTTCAACAAGGAGCTGCATTATCTGAACAAGGAAGACCGGTTATTGCGTTGGCTTCTGGTTAAACACCGGGGCACAAAATACGGGCTGGAATTTGTTACCAATGATGACTGGAAGGGCGATCTAAGTAAGCTATCCAGGAGCAGCTTGTATGATACAGAGGAGGATGAGGAGGATGATGACGACGATGACTATGATGAAGAGTACGAGGCAGAAGATACCAAAAAGTAAGGTGACCACCTAATGAGTTCAAATTTCATTTTGTTTGCTGTTCATCCCTCTCTTCAGCATGATAGAAATGTTCTAGCTAGTTAGGATTGGAAAAATAACAGTGATACAGCAAGTCTTGAAATTTAGATGAGCCAATGACATGTAAAACTGGAGTTTTGTCTTCTTTGTGCTTCTGGGTTTCTACTAAACCATGCTAGTTATTGCTATGATTGTGAGATGTTGAAATGAAAACTTGAAACCTTGACTGGCCCACTTTCATTAGTGTTTGATTGTCTTGATCTAACCATAAACAAGCTTTCTTCCCTTTGGTAACCACAGGTGTGTTTAGTTTTGGTATCTAATGCAGTTAGGCCTTGATCTTTTGAAGTGTTGTGCTTGAGATTGCTGGATGAATATTTTAAAAATTAGAAATGATTTTTTTTTTTTTTTGAAAGATGACAATATTGTATTAAACCCAAAAAAGATACAGCAGGAGAGTCTGCCGAGGGAGCAGACACACACACACACACACAAGAAAAAGAAAAGAAAAGGAAAGGGAGAGACAGAGGCAGACACCCCTAAATTCCTATAAAGAGGAGGTTGCTGTCTTTCAAAATATCATTTTTGCAGGCCCATTCGATTAGACAACGTTTAGCCCTGGACGAGACTGCCTCTGCGGAATTGGAAGAGTCCCTGAAACATCTTCCATTTCATTCTTCCCACACCGACCACCATATCGCTAGAACAACCATCCTCCAGATCCTTGTTTTCACCTTACCGATATATACCCCATGCCAGAGGAGGTGGTCCACCTTACTTGGGATACACCAGCTGATGTTGAACCGATTGAAAAAATCAGACCAAATGGAGGAAATGAAGGGGCAGTGAAGCAGCAAGTGGTCTACCGATTCTTCATCCCGCATGCAACACAAGCAGATGTTTGAGAGCATCATTCCCTGTTTTTTCAAGTTGTCTATTGTGAGGATCTTCTTTTTGGTAACAAGCCAACCGAAGATAGAGAATTTAGGGGGGGCTGGGTACTTCCAGCTGTGATAAGGATGCTGACAGGCGATATCTCCCTTGCTGTTATGCATCAGATTGTAGAGGGATCGGACAGAGAACTTGCTGGATTTTTCTGGTTTCCAGATTATGGAGTTAGCTTCAGACTGGACGGGAGAAGTAGCGTGAATACGCAGCAGCAATTCCGCGAACTCCCTGATTTCCCAGTCGTTGAGATTCCGTCTGCAGGCAATGTTCCACACCGCTTTCCTTTCTGATAAGCAGCAACAGCTTGCCACCGTGATGTCTCTGATGGGAGATAAAAGAAAGATATTAGGAAATGAATCTTTTAACGGCTTCTCTGATCCAGGAATCGAGCCAGAAGCGGATTCTCTCCCCATTACCAAGGGCAAAACCCACGCTGTTGAGGACCACCTCTTTCATCTTCATGTCTCCCCATTACCAAGGGCAAGGTGGAAAATTTTCTTACCTTGCCGTACTAGAGAAAATCCCTGTCTTGATTTTATTTATTTATTTTTATTTTTTTTTTTGGGGGGGGGGGGGGGGGGGGGGGGGGGGGGGGGGGGGGGGGAACATATGGTGTTTTTACATTTTCCTACTTTTCTAAAACTTTCAAGATTTTTTAGGCCCAAGAAAGGGCCCTTACAGGTTCCATATTGTCCTATACGGGTCTGAACATCCCATATGGCATCATTGTTGGGCCTGACCGATATGCTTGCTGATACCCTTTTTCAGAACATTGCTTCAAAAAAATTTCTTACTACCTCACGCACGTCTTCTACGCCATACCTGGTTTTCATGCTACATATGCACCTAAACATTCTCCAACAAATGACTGAGTTTGATGAACTCAAGGTTCTGGCGAAGGTGAGACAAACCCATGCTTGGAGGCACAACGAAATTCCAATGAATGACTGCTGCAGTGGACCTAAAAACAACCTCTATGCATTATTTATTTATTTTATCTTTATTCCAATAATTTTAAAATTTCATCAACAGCCTATATACTATAATTTTAATTTTAAAATATTGAGCTCGAGTCTTCAAGTTAGAACCTGTCCAGCTAAACCTTGGATCGGATTGTGTTTTCGAGTTTTGAACTATGATTGAACATACATGATGCAAGCTGCACATTGGCATCCGTCATTAGCTCGGTCTGTCGAATCGTCAGGTCTCAACAGTCTCTCCAAATTCAAAAAAAATCTCCCACCCATCTGATGCCAAATGCATTCCACCGAAGAACAAGGTTGGTCACTTGGTTGAATCTTATGGCTGTTAATGGGCCGGGTTTGGTTTGGGTCCAATAACACCTGTATTCGCATCGGCATACTTGAACAGTCCAGTCAATTGATTTAGACTGTCCATTAGGTCCAACACACATTTCACACTGATCTGGTAATGGTCTCTAATGTGGATGGTTTAGATCATTTTTACAAAATAGATCTAACAAATAATTTAATCCATCTACTTAACAATTATCGCCATGGATTGCTTATGACTCGTTTAGACAATCCTCACCATCTCATCCATGGGTGGGGAAAAGGACGGCTACAAATAATTAAGGCTGAATCTAAGGTAGATCTCATTATTGGATCAGTATTATTTTTGCAAGGTAGCTTTTGAAATATGATCTGACTTAATGGACAGTTTGGATCGATCTATCAGACCGTCCAATTTACCTGATGTGCAGTTCCAATGGATCTATTGGACTACCCAAGTTAGCTGATGCAAGGATGTGCCAGTGGGACTCCGATAGCATTCGAGCATTTCTCAATATAAAATGACTTTTAGGCCGTATGCATGTAAACGTTCTTATTTTTCTCGAACACAACTCAAAACCTGGAATCGTGCGGAGCTTGATTGGTTTATGTCTTCAAGGCTATTTGGCATCTCTATTAATAAGAGCTTATTTGCTTAATCCAAAAAATAATAATAAGCTCTTATTTTGAAAATAAATTCTTGGGTAAAGTTTCAATTTTAGAACTTAATTTTTTAGAAACTAGTAAAAAAGTTTTAAAATAAATAAATAATGAAAAGGTTACTTTTCTTTAAGAACTCATTTACATTAAATGAGTACATTTTTTGTTAATTTTTTAACAAATTTATCCTAAAAGTTTTTAAGTAATTCCTACCTTGCCATGTTTTCTTCTCTTTACAATCTCTAAGGTGGGTCCACATGATGAATAACCTTTACTGAAGATGGGGCTCCACATGATGAATTACCCACATCAAGGTGGGCCCACATAATTCATGATCATATCAAATGTGGGCCCACATGATGGAAGGTTGACATTCAAAGTAGGTCCACATGATGAACAACCCATATTGAAAGATGGGTCCCACATGATGGATGGTAAACATCAAAATGTGGCCCCACATGATAGTCTATCCATATTAAGTGGGCCCCACATTATGGACGGTCCATATAAAAGGTGGCACCTCATAATGGATGGTGGACATCAAAGGTGGGCTTGCATGATGAACAATCCATATTAAAGGTGCCCCCACATGATGTATAGTCCACGTCAAGGTGGGCCCACATAATGCATGGTTCACATCAAAGGTGAGCCCCAGATGATGGGTGGCCCACATCAAAGCGCGGCCTAGCATGATGGACCATCCATGTTAAGTGGGCCCCACTTGATGGACGGTCCACATCAAAGGTGGGACCCAAATGATGGATGATGGACATCAAAAGGTGGGCCCATGTGATGGATGGTTAACATCAAAGGTGGTCCCATACGGTGAAAGACATGTATTGAAGGTAGGGCCCCACATGATAAAAGGTCCACCTTGGATGGGGATTGTCTATCACGCATGATGGATGAATCATATCCAAAGTGGTCCAACATGATGGATGATCCACATAGAAGTTGCGCCCCACACGACGGATGGTGGACATCAATAGTGGGCCCCACTTGATGCACAACCCACTTCGAAGATGGGGCCCACACTATGGATACATCAAATGTGTATTCCACATAATGAGTAGTAGATATTGAGGAGCCCCACATAAAGGACAATTAGCATTGATAGTAGGCCTCACATGATGGGTGACCTACATCAAGGTGGGCCCCACATAATAGACAGTTCACGTCAAAGGTCAGCTCCTAATGATGAATGGTCCACATTTAGGACAAGCCTTGCATGATGGATGACCCACTTTGAAGGTTCGGCTCACACGATGAACGATCTACATCCAATGTCTAATAAAATGAACGGCCCAAATGACTTAAAACATAAAGTTGTAGTCGTCCATTCTCTTACCACTTAGGGCACGATCAATATATGATGAGATCCACCAAAATAATCATTTGAATTGCTCTTATAATAAAGTTGTTGTAATCTTTAAAAATAACATTAACTACCCTTTAAAAAAAAGTTATTTTTTAAACATTTTAGTAAATGTACTTATTTCAAATAAGAAATTTTTATGATTTTGAAAACCGATAAGTCGAACTTATATAAAACAAGAGGTAGAACAAAAGGAGTCTATTAACGTATCTCTTATTTAAAAAGACATTATCAGATTAGAGCAGAGAGGCCAAACGAGCCCTTAAAAGAATAAGACCCGGACCTTTAAAAAAACCCATACTTGGCAAGACCCGAACCTATTTAGCCTAGGCATGGCTTCCGTAGGACCCGACCCGTTGACAGCTGTACTTGCTCTACTCATTTCTTGTGGGAGTATAGACAGGTTTTCCATTTGACCAAGTGGGCACATGATCCAGTGATCTAAACCGTTGATCAGTCGCATCCCATGTCGATGCATTGCCCCACAAATATATTGCAGACACTAAAATCTTAACCAATCGGGTTGAGATCTACGGATGGAAAGAAGAGCCACTCAACCATGATCCACTTTCAACTCAAAAGAAAACAGAAGCGTCTAGGTAGTCCTGTGAGATCTTCCAATGATGGAGATTTTTGGGGGCACCGTCCATCCTCGGTGGTATGTATCTAGCCAATGCTCTAGGTAGAAAGAGAAAAAATAAAATAAATAAATAAATAAATACATAAAATCTTGATTACCACTGGTTGATTCAGATCATGGGGCCCACCTGTCCAACAAGATAGGCCACTTTACTAGTTTGGTTGGGCATCTAGCTTTCAAAACGCTAATTTACTATATTAAGACCACAATTATCTATGACACAGTGATGTCATAGATGAGAGTAACAGTTCCAAAGCCTCTTTTTTAATTATAATCATGTGCATTTTTGTGACAAATCCCTTTCTTGGAAATTTCTTGGCATGGGAATTTCTCAAGAGATTATATTAACAGTTTTCTAGTGACCGAAAGTAAAGTATTAAAAAATATTTATTATAATTTAATAAATAAATTTAAAAATATAAATACATATTATAAACTGAATTATTTTAACTTCAAAATGTTTCTACTTAAAAACACAATTTTCACCATAAAATCGTGAGAAATTAAAAAAAAAAAAAAAAAAAAACTACCAATATTTTGAAAATCTCGTGACACTGTACTACTATATCAATAGTTTGATCGATTTCGCTAAGATTATTGTGAGAATTTCAAAATCGCGGCGATATTTGTCACAATCATCATACTATTACTAGCTAGCGCCATGTCGTTTTGCTCGTGCTCAGCACGTGGGGTCGTAAAAATCCTTACAAATTTAAGAATTTAAGTCCTAGGTGGCCCGCTACGGCCATGCCATCTGTCACCCACTGGTTGGATGAGAAGTTTTTTGTATTGTTTTGGTGCATGATTATGCTGTTGTACATAAATTAATATAATGCATTCTTTAAGTTATGGTTTCTATGTATGTACTGGAAAATAAAAATAAAAAACATTTCATCTTTGAATATTGTTATACGCTCTTGGAACTATGAAAAGCCGCAACAAGGTTTGAAGGGCCTGATGACATTGGCTTATTAAATCAGTTATAGATAGACTTCTTGTGCTTGACAGGTAAAGAATCCTATGCCCTCAGGAGGATCTTTAGATGTGTCACACGTGGATGAGATCCTGGCTGCTCCCTGACTGGGCCTCATTAGGGATGATCGCGTTGATTGGACGGCTATCGACTGTCAGAAAAGGCATTAATACCAAGTGTACGTCCATAAAGGGTTGTTTGGCAACATGGATTTGGATTCGCACTTGAGAATCCAAATCCTAAAATTTTGCATTATTCAGTTCCGTTTGGATGCTAGATTTTAAATTCTAATAGAATTTTTAATAGAATCTAAAAATTATGTTTGATAGCCAGGATTTTGGGCTTTAAAGAGGAGGAGAAACACGGGGAAGAATTGAAAATCTAGGATTTTTAAATCTGTAGTTTTTTTTAGTTTTTAAAAAGTTTGAGGACTTTCAACCAAGGAATACAAGATAAACATGATTTGGATACAGAATTCCAATCCATGCCAAATGGGCCTTCAATATAAGCTAGTGATGGGATGGTTAGGATCATTCCACGTGTGGTATTTGGGCCAGTGATCCTCTATTTTAGGACCCACCTGATGAAGAGTGTAGATGTAATACACGTGTCCCACATTAGGTTTTGAATCAAGTACATAGAGTTTTGTGTCCGTAGACTTTTTTACGTTTTCTTTTTACAAGTCAATGGAAGGACAGGAGAAGGCTTTATAGGTAAATGCAATTTCTCTCTTGTGGAGCAACGCGCTTGTCAGTATGTTACAAGAGGAATGAGATGTTTTTGCTCTGTCGCGGCCCACTGGGGCCCACATGCTAAGTGGTCCGATGACCGGCCGGGACCGTACATGTGGTGGAATCTATGCTTTATGGGGCAGATATAAGACACTTACCTTGGTTAGGTGATTTTGACCATCATTATTGTTGTTCAAGTTAGAACAATGAAAAGAAAATATTCAATGGTTCACATTCAGCTCCGAAGTTCAAAGTTTAAGATCACCGCTGAAGCGTGGTTATTAAGTAATTGACTATCTAGGGCAGTACTGAGAATATGGATGGATCAAATCCTCAGGCTAACTCAGCATGTGGGCTCCAAGTGGGTGCCGACAGAGAGTGGATTATGAGCCGCGAAAGAGGCAAAATGAACTTGAGAGGCATCAACATGTGCCCGTATAATGCTAATACGTAAGTGTATAAAAGTTATTCATGAATGTGGCCTCTTATCTTCACCTTTCATAGTTTAAAGTTATTTTTTTTGGTAAACTTTTGTCTCATAGTTCACATTCGATTCCCTCATCACCATGTTTCATATTTTAACTAAATTTCCAATGTACACTCTGATACTACTTATTAAGGGATGCAAAAGCAACTTTAGGGTCGAATCACACAACAATAGATAAATGAACACACAAAATTACATATAAAAATCCTTTTATGAAAAAAAAAACTACAACATAAAATGAAAAGTAATTCATTATGAAAACAAATTACAAGAGATGAGATCAATACATATGTAAAAACCCAAACTCTTCTTTAAAATAAGTTATCAATACCCTATTCCTGTGTTACAACTGTTTTTATAACCCCTGATGCATAATTTGAAACAAAACCGCGCACTTACACAAAACTACTCGTATTGTCGATCTAAACCATTGATCCATTTAGCATCTTTCGATTGATCGAAGACATAATATTTGATCAATCAAACATACTCAAAAGTGTCTAAGGAGCTAACATGATATTTCGGATTTATCTCAATCAATCAAGCCTCCATGTTCGATTGACCAAACATGTCTAAAAATGACTAAAGAGTTAATTAGGAAATTTGGTATTTACTTGATTGATTGATGTTAGAGTCGATCAATTGAAACCTCCTTAATTTTCACCAAATTGAAGGCATCAATTTTAACAAATTCTAGCTCTTAGATTAGTGTCCTATGAATAGACATTTAAAAAAAAATAAAAAAATTGTCAATGATCTCCACCCAATTAACCAAACGGAAGGTTGGAGGGCTAGGATTGGCTACTATGCAAATCGTAGGTTTGGAATAGTATAATTTCCAATGGAATCAATGGAAAACGGGCAACATGTGATCTTCATGGTGTGGCCACGTTTTGCACAACCCTGTTGCCCCTACAAGCATTATAGACGACACAGGTAGGTGGTGACTTCTCATCCTCACACATAGCACGGATATAAAGCTATCCAGTTTGTTTATACTCATTTTTTACATACTCTTGTAGACTAATAAGATGCCGCCATGTGTCAACACTACACACCTAATAATGACAAAATCATAATTGTGCCCAAGGATTTTTGCCCAAAGATATCTTTTGCCCCTTTTCCTTCAACGACGCCTCACCTACCAAAAGTAATAGCGTTGAACCGTATACACGCCTCGAGAGGAAACGAAGCGATGAATGACACGTAACCCTAATTCCTGTGGCACGTGACCAAGGCAGCATGTTCGCCACATCTATAAAAGACCCACCAGGCAAGGATCTTATCACAGATGTAGTTATACTCGGTAAAGTCGTCTTTCACAATCGTTCGAAAATGGGAGAACTTTCTAGAAACGTTCGGAGTTCTTGCAACAATTACGAAAATTCAAAGATCGAACCAATATTTAGGTGAATGGGAACTAATATATTGGGTCCCGATTCAGATCCAGCGGGACTAGTCCCATTAGATCCATAGATCTTCATGGTTATGATAGGGGGAGATCTAAAAATGGTTTGTGACCAAATCAGATTAGATAAAGCCTTAAAGATCCCTAGATCTCTCCAATCACTCTAGCATGTCATCTGAAAACAATTTTTGATATACGAAGATCTCCTAGCCTAGTTGGGATGATCAGAAAACAATTGAGCGTTGTTATTGCGAAGGATCATGGATCACACGAAAACCCAATAAAGATTTTGCTGGCTCACAAAGCTATAAAAGGAGAACACGAAGAAAAGCTCCAAGCTCACACCAAACACAATTTATCTTTACAATCTCTCTCTCTCTCTCTCTCTCTCTCTCTCTCTCTCTCTCTCTCTCTCTCTCTCTCTCTCTCTCTCTCTCTCTCTCGCTCTCTTAAAAATAAAAAAATTTAAAAAATATTATAATAGTTTTAATTCCTTTACTTCTTTCTAGTCATGCTACAGAACATCTAAGGTTTATATTATAGTAAATTGTTACTATCTAGCGTCAATGCTAAAATATGCTAGGAGTAGGATAAATATCCACAACCTTTCGTTGTTGGATACCAATCAACCAACTTCCTACTGGAAGATAAAACATCTTGTTCATATTTTACTGACCTATATTCACCTAGATCATTTATCAATATGGACAGTTCAAGTATTTATCTTCATTTTTTTTTTATTCTCTCATTTTATTTGTATACTTTATATATCAATTGTACAAAACATTATTTATAAATAAATAAAAATTAACATTATTT